>OY740784.1:69937225-70090092 GCA_963514005.1 Raja brachyura
ATGTTCTCTCTCTTTCTCTCCGATTCATTCTCTTTTGTTCTGCTTGACTTGCTGAATATTTCCAGTATTTTCAGTTTTGTATTTCAGTTCCACTTATTGAAATCATACATTATTTTAATGCTTTTTTTGAACTAAGGTTACCAAGAGAAGGAAATCTTTGCCATTGTCTTTTGGGATCGATGGTGAAGTTGCAGAGCATTAGAAAAGTATTTTTCTATGCCTTGCCTGTTTAAATGTCTCTTAAAAGCAATTTACCTCTGGAAGTGAGTTCCAGATATCTGTGTAAAAATAAATACCCCTCAAGTCCTCTTCTAAACCCCCTTCCTTTCACATTAAACTTAAGCCCTAATTTTTGATATGTATCATTAATCTGACCATTTAAGCTGTTTATAATTTTAATATAATTTTAAGGTCACCCATCAGCCTCCTTCACCAATCCAATCTCTCTCTCTAACTAAAGTTATCCAATCCAGGTAACATTTTGGTAAATCTCCTCTGCACTCTTTTCAGTGCAACCACATTCTTCCCACAGTATAATGACCACAACTGTACACAATATTTGAAGTGCAGTATAACCGGTGTGTTTTTTATTTAAGGGGTTGATGAACAGAATGAACATTCATATTCACATCAACATACCGAAACTCCAGCCCAACTTTTCATCTAATCTATATCCTGCTGTAGCCTGAGCCAACCCTTCTTGTTACCCATGACACAAATTCACAAGTTATGAGGCCATTTGGCCCATCGAGTCTACTTCACCATTCAATCATGGTCGATCTCTGCCTCCTTATCCCATTTTCCTTCCTTCTCCCCATAATGGACACCACCAAATGTAGTGTTCTCCTCAGACTTGTATAGGTCTACCACCAATTTTCCGGCAAACTTGGTTCCAAAGCCTTGCCAGATTATCCATTTTGCCGGACCAACAGAAGTCACACAATAATGATACAACAATACACAGCTAACCCACTAAATATACCCCACCGCATCTCTAAAGCACCATGGATGGCTAGAAACTTAAATAAAATAAATATTAAGACTAAACTAAATGTGCATCTGCTTGACGCCACAACTGTCACTTGGCCCTACTGCAGTTGTACAGGGCTCAAGTGAGACCACACCTGGGGTATTGTGTGCAGTTTTGGTCTCTTAATTTGAGAAAGGACATTATTGCTATTGACGGAGTGCAGTGTAGGTTCACCAGATTGATTACCAGGATGGCGGGACTGATATGTGATGGAAGATAGGATCGATTGGGCTGGTATTCACTGGAATATAGAAGGATGACAGGAACTTATGAAAACGTATAAATGTTGGGGGAGTCCAGACCCAGGGTTCACAGTTTAAGAATGAGGGGTAGGCCATTTAGGACTGAGATGAGGAAAAAAAAAAATCACCCAGAGAGTCCTTCATCTGTGGAATTCTCTGCCACAGAAGGCAGTGGAGGCCAATTCACTGGATATTTTCAAGAGAGAGATTTAGTTCTCAGGGCTATCAAAATCAACGGATATGGGGAAAAAGTAGGAACGAGGTACTGATTTTAGATGATCGAAGGGCAGAATGGCCAACTCCTGCACCTATTTGCTATGTTTCTATGTAATATAACCAACCAGCTAGAGAAGGAAAGGAAACCTGTTCTGAATTTGCTTAGAGGATGAATGGAAGAAAGCGAGCAGCATGTTCATAAGTACAAGGGCAGACATCACTGAGCTGAAACATTCATTGATACAGTTCAAAAGCGAGGGTAATCTGAAAAGATAATTATCCTGCTCAAATCCCTTACACGTATACACTGAAACAAAAAGACAAGGCAGGCTTTGCAGATGCCACCTCAATCTGGTAAGATTTGCTGGATGGGAAAGAAGAACCCTTTCTCGAGCTGCATGCAATGATGTCTGTTGCCTGTGCTTAAATGCTAGTCACCTTCAAGCTGAACATGCATGCTCAAATTTTACAGCATGCCAAGCAGCTTCAAAGCTCACTGCTCTGATGTTTAAATAATCACATCTATCAGACAAGCAAAAATAATTGCTTTTTGTGCTATATTTGCAATGATTTTCTTTTTAAATTGAAGAGCAGAATTATCCATTTTGTTTCTGAAACGTCAGGTGTTCCACGGATCTTATTTGAGACTTTTAATTCTTGCTTAAACACATTTATAATCCATATTCTAACTATGTTTGCACAGTGTCTCTGTTCAGACGGTCATTTCCGTTATCTGCACTTCATTTGTGTTTCTACCCGTCTATCAAGTAGAATTGTTCAGCAGAACACACAAACTGGCAAAAGAGATCAAGGGAATGATAGGAAGAGATACCTAAACAATGCACATTGTTATGATGGAATCATGCACAGTAACAACATTCAAAGGGTAATTGTGTTGGAAGGAACAGCAGATGCTGGTTTAAATTGAAGATAGGCACAAAATGCTGGAGTAATTTAGCAGGACAGGCAGCATTTCTGGAGAGAAGGAATAGGTGACATTTTGGGTCAAGAGTCTGAAGATCGGTCTCTGTCTGTTTCTGGAGGCTGATGTTAGGCATATCAACAATGAAGGATGCCCATTGGAGCAAGCCGAGTGTGATTAGAATCCGAACTCTGTGGATGTTAGTCTGGTAGAAGGTATGGATTTTGGTTAACTTACACTGCCTAAGGATGTAGAGGATTTTGAGGATACAGCATTGGCTGTACCTCACCATTGCTTTGAGGCCCCCTGCTGCAGTACCCCAATTTTAAATACTTGTAATGTCCAACTTCCAATGCTGTTGCATTTATTGTAGTGTTTATCGTTAATGCACGTACATTGTTTAATCTGTGAGCTTCATCTCAACAAGGAATTTCATTGTAAATTACGTGCAAGCAGAGGCGATTAGTTTAACCGGCCATCATATTTAGCATGGATATTGTGCATCAAAGGGCCTGTTCCTGCTCTGTGCCATACTGTTCATGTTCTATGTTCTGCCCCTGGGAGATTGCCCAGCTAGTCTCTGGCATTAAACAATCCTTAGAGGAGACACAAAGTGCTGGGGTCATTCAGCTGGACAGGCAGCATTTCTGGAGAACATTGTTCTCTCCCCCCCTCCCACCCCAACCCCACATTTAGTCAGAAGAAGGGTGCCGACACGAAACATCACATATCCACGCTCTCCAGAGATTCTGCCTGACCCGTTGTGATTTTTTTTGTAAACCAGCATTTGCAATTCTTTGTATCTAATCCTCAGATGAGGTTATTCTTGCACGAGGCACTCTTAAGGGCCTGTCCCACTATGGCGACTATATTTGCAAGTTTAGGAGAGTGTCATGGTCCTGTCCTATCGCCGAAAAATTGGCATCCTTCGACAAAATAGAACACCTCCTACCACCTCCTTCAACTATGTAGAGAACCTTCTACGAATATGTTGAAGACCTCCTTCGATGATGTAGAAGACTAGCTTCAACCAGCTTATCTAACACTATCTACGACTATCTAACAATATGTACGACTATCTAACACTATCTACGGCTACCTTCTATTACCTTCAATTACCTCCGATAATATGTCGACCTACCACGACCTACTTCGACTAAACCTACGAGTATAAAAGTATCGATTTTCTCCATGCCGACCAAATTTTACTTGCAGAAAATTTTTCAGCTTGCTGAAAACTTTTCCTCGACCAAACTGAGGCCGCGAGTAGGAACCACTATGCAGGAACTCCTCTTGGCCATGAAGGAGACTTACCAGTGACCACCTCCAACCATGTATCGACCATGCTGCGAGCTTGTGGTGAGCGCAAACTGTCCTAAACTCGCCAATAAGGTCGCCATAGTGGGACAGGCCCTTAAGCCTCATGCAGACCCAGGATTCTGCTTAACTGTTGGGAATAGTTCATTTCCAGCTAGCTCACTTCTCCCTGGGAATTAAGGCTGGGCCATGAGAAGAATGAAAATGAATCAGCACAGGAAAATTGGGAAGGTTGTCAAAACTAATCAAATTCTGGCATCTTCTCAACCCACTTCCTCTTCAGTAAGTCACAACTTTGGCTGTTCCTCTCCATGGGTGCTTCTCAAGTCGTTTCAGCAGGTTTCCAAAGGGTCCAAAATCTGTAAAGTAATTTTGTAAATGCCAAGTGGCTAACGTGGAAAGAATGTAAAGCAGCCTTCTTCAAACCTTCTTGATGCTCAAAACATTCTTCCTTTGCTAGGAGTGTAATATGTAAAATGTAAAATGCAAAGTTCACTGGCAGGGCACTGGAGAAATGGAGAGGCGGAGTTTGAATGTTGTCCAGTTGGCAGTGGGTTTTCTATCGTTCTGGGTCGAGACCCTTCGTCAGACTCTCCAGAGATGCTGCCTGTCCTGCTGAGTTAGTCCAGCATTTTGTGTCTATCTTCAACCTACAAACCTGTACAACTTTGGAATGTGGGAGGAAACCAGACCACCCGGTGAAAACCCACACGGTCACAGGGAGATATCCATACTGACAGCACTCGAGACCAGGATTGAAACCAGAACCCTGACACTATAAGGAACTATACAGCTGCATCTCTGTGCCACCCTCCTCTGTTCAATAACCTATAAATCAGCCATGGGTAACTGAGAATTCTAGAGTTTTTCTGATGCACATTCTGATGCTCACCTTGATCTATTCCAGATCTGCAGTAACCGTCTTTAAAGATCAGAGTTGAAACTTGTAAATCAAACCCAAAGATTTGTGGGATGGTAGGTTATTTCACCAGTATAAATTGCCTCTGGTATACAGATGAGAAATAGAAGCAGGAGAAATTTGTCAGAAATATGTGTAGAGGTTAAAATGAATTACTGTAAGTAGAAGGGTTGGAGGCTTTTAAATGTACATGAGGTAATCTGGGATACTATAACCCAGCACACCCCAACAGCCTCAAAACACTCACCCACATTAAAACATTCCTCAACCTGTCCTCATCACCTTCCAAATTAAAATCTTCTGTTTCTACCTGAAGAAAAGTGGCTTGCTGTCGTTCATTTAGTCTCCAGAAGAAAGTTTCAGCAATTCCTTTCTCCATACAGAGAAAAGGATTGGTGAAATTTTGGAGTGGGACCCAAGTGTAGGGGCGCCGCATTGAAGGCAGCCTCTGCCTATAGTCCGTATATATTTCAATCTTTTAAACATTTTTTGTCAGTTTTAAAGTTTGTTTTGGGGAATCTTTAATTTTTCTATGTGGGGGAGGGGGGCAGGGTAAGGGGGAAACTGTTTCCCAGTCGTTTCCTGTGCGTGGACACGACTATTCTCCGAGTCGCGTCCTCACCCTTCTCCTCACAGCCTACCTCCTGGATTGGAGCGGCCTTTCCTGCTGGGGACCAGGGACCGGACCAGAGCTTCAACAGCAGCGGTGTAGCGCTGGATTCACCGCAGAGCGGGCGATGCCTACCTGGATCGCTGTTTGGAGCTCCAGACCATTAGGCCGCTGCTCCAACATCGCGGAGCTGTGGTTTGGAGAGCTTCCAGTGTGGCCAGTGCTGTCTTCAACATGGCGGAGACCTGGGGCCCTCTGCCGAGGGCCACCAGCGTTGCATCTCCACCCAGCGCGGCCTGCGGACTTGGACTCCGGTAGGAGGTGGCCGTTTTTGGATGTCCAAGCCACTGGGGGGGTCCTCCAGTCCCAACGTCGGACTTCCATCACCCCAGCGAGTGGGCCTGAACATCAGGCCGTTCGGATTGGCGACAGCAGGGTTTCGGGAGCCCCCCGACCACAGGACCACAGGAGGACAACAGAGGAGGACGGCTGAATTTTTGGAGCCTTCCCTCACAGTGGGAATTTGATCCAGCTGTGTTGAAAAAAAAAACTATCGTGTCCTGTGCTCCTTATTATTTGTATGGCTGTATGGCAACTACACATTTCACTGTACCAATTGGTAAATGTGACAAATAAATGTATCTTGTATCTTGTATCTCTTCAGACTGATTGTAGACAGAGTGCCTGAAGAGTCTGAAGGGGCTGCTTAAGCCAATGCGTTCCTCCACAGATTGTTTATAACCAACTTGCCTGTAGGGCAATTGATGCCACACGGTGGGGCTAAGAGGGAGCATGGATGTTGGCAAGGCTCAAATGACCAAAGTTCCTGTATCATATGAACCAGAATGGACATACCAAATCACTATCTATGCAGCTACCAAATCGAACTGTTGCTTATAAAAAAGCCATCTGTTTTTATTGAATGACAGTTCCAATTAATCTGTGGGAAGTAAGTTTCTGCATTCACTGGTTGTGCTTATTAATTTTAAGCATGTGTTTGTTGATCCCATGCATAGAGTTGAATTTGTTTTAAAGACTCTGCACTTTTTCTGATATGAGTTCGGCAAAGTCGATGACCTGAGAACATTTATGTATCTAGCTGTTTTTGAATTGATCTCATTAGCTTTTGCAATGTCCACAGTTTCACAATGTTTTAATTCCCTTGGGTGCCTAATTCCTAGCAGCTTTACTCTGTTCTGGCATGGGACAATTTAGCGTCTCTTTAATTCAGTTTTGTTATGGAGACTCACATTTCAAATCTTAAATTCAAACGTCATTGGAAAAAGCTAAAGAAGAGTCACAACCGAAAATGTAGCTGTACATTTCTTCCATAGGAGCTGCATGGCCTGCTGAGAATGGTGCTGGAGGAATGTAATTTATCCAGCACTTTGAGTTTTGATAATTGTACAAGATGCCTTTATCCAAGAACCTTCAGGCAGCTTCCTGAATTTATAGCAATTAATGAGTCACAATTGTAGGTGCTGTTACAATGTCCCCTCTTTTGGATGCCGCTCTGATCCCTATTATTGGCTTCAGGCCAGGAGAGGCCAATTCCCAGCATTAGTGGTAATAGTGTGGGTCCAATAAGCCGATATTGATTTGGCCACCTGGTTGGCCTACTCCCTATATCATTCATTCTAGCCAGAGAGGAGAAGGGAGAGGGTGAGAGAAGACACGGGAGAGATAGAGAAAGAAAGAGAGGAATAGACAGAAAGCTTTTCTCTGTGCCTCAGTACAGGTGACACTAAAATAAATTATAATATAGTAAAGAAAAGTAAGTTAAACTAAGCTAAACTAAGCTAAATAAAATGGGGCACTTCCCTCCTAGATGTGTTCCCCTGGCAGAGGCTCGAAAAAAACTAAGCCATTGCGACAAACTTGAGACCACTGTAGATGATATGTGTGTACACCTTTAACAGTAGTGACGTAGCCCTTGCTAACCACTCCCCCATATCATCCAGTATAACTGTGACCTTCCCACCCATAGCTCTCTCTCTAGTATCCTTGACAGACCACGTACAGCTAGGGCAGTGATGTGTGTGTGTTTGATTAATAAGGTAGTAGTAAAGATTCATCTGTGTACACGCCAATTCTTTACATGGCGTCACAAGTTTTTTGCCCTGCGCCTCCTGTTTATCAGTTTTTGTTTCTTTAGTCCCAGTACCCACTCCCTGTGCTGCGATGGCTTTTGCTTGTAGTAAACCTGACATCCTGATTTTTGATGCTGACATCGCTCACCGCTGGAGCGTTTTCAGACGTGACTTTGAGCACTACGTTACCATCGCTCACTCCGCTGTTACCCCTGCGGTCAAAGCATCTCTCCTGCTTAACTTGGCCGGTCCTGAAGCCCTGGAACGCTCGGAGTCGTTCGTCTACGGGGACACCGAGAGTGCTCGGGACCCGGTATGTCTTCTTGAAAAGTTTACTGCGTTGTGTGACATCCCCACAAATTGTATTCTGGAGCGTTTCAAACTTTTCGGCCACCGCCAAAACCCTGGGGAATCAATCAACAATTTTGTCGCCGCATTGCGGCACCTGGCTCGCCGCTGCAGCCTGGATGCCTTAACCCCTGAAACTTTGACCCGGGACATTTGTGGTCTATGGCCTCCAGGATGAGAAGCTGTGAGCTGAGCTCCTTCGCAAGCCTGATCTAACTTTTAACGAGGCGCTGCATGCCTCTCGCCTGTCTCCTCCGCCGTGTCGCCGCCCGATCATGAGGTCCAATCGGCTGGTTTCGCCGGCCGCCAGTACTCTGCTCCACAGCAACAAAGGGTAAGCCCTGTGCCCGGGTCCAAACCCCCTCAACGCTGACCGAATTGCAACTTTGCTTCGCATCGTTTTAATGTTTGTCCTGCGCTGGTCAAGACTTGTAATTTCTGCCACAAGCACAACCATTTCTCAGTGGTGTGTCGTTCCCGTGGGAAGCCTGCACAGGCACAGCAGAAGCCCTCTAACTACCTGACATGTGCTGATACGACGTCTGGTTCACATCACCAGCAAGAAGAACTGCCCCATGACTGATTCGAGCTCTTCCCAGAGCGAGCTGAGTGTGTTTTCGCTGAGAAATGCACCTGCATTGATAACGGACCGGACCGTGCGAGTCACTGTGAATGGCACCACCTTCTCTGCTAAAGTCGACATGGGGGCTGCTGCCAACGTTATGTCAACAAGCTTGTTCAAGAAGATAAGAAATAATGAGCTTGTTACCACTGACCGCTCTGTTCTGCGTGCCTATGGGGGAGGCGTGCTTGTTCCTGTGGGGAGGGCCACTCTCCACTACAAGGTACCGAAGGCCTCTCCGCCCCTCTCTTTCTTTCTGCTGGACAACAAATGTGCCCCGCTGCTCGGCATTCGGGCCTGCCAAGACCTCGGATTGGTGAACTTCCACCGTGACATTCGCTTGGTGCAGTCATCCCTGGACTCGCTGGCCGAATACCCGGACCATTTTGACGCCAAGCTAGGAAAGCTTCCCTGCAGTTACAAAATCGCCCTCAATCCGGATATTGAACCCGTCATCCGCCCACCGCACCGGGTGTCCTTCGCGATGAAGGACAAAGTCGAGTCTACACTCCGTGCTACACACACTATAGTGACCATGGGCATCCTGAAGGAGGTGAGTGAGCCCACCTGGTGGGTCTCTACCATCGTCGTTGCTGCAAAGAAGGATAAGAGTGAACTACGAATCTGTATCAACCCAAAGGATCTGAACTTGGCCATCAAGCGCCCGCATTACCCCATGCCAACTGTTGAAGATGTTGCTGCACAAGTCAATCCAGCCACCGTGTTTTCGGGTCTCGACGCCAAGAGCTCGTTCTGGCAGATACCACTTGATGAACATTCGTCATACCTGACAACGTTCAGCACACCCTTTGGCAGGTTCCACTTTCTCCGCATGCTGTTCAGGATCAACTCTGCCAGTGAGGTATTCCAAAGGACAATGAAACAACTGTTTGCCGTGCTCCCATGTGCCATAATTGTCGACGACATCCTAGTCTACGGGAAGGATGTCGCTGAGCATGACTATAACCTCTGCCGGGTCCTGGAACAAGCTTGGGAAGTCAACCTGAAGCTGCCCCCGAAAAAATGCCGGTTTCGTGTCCCTGAGGCCACCTACGTGGGACACGTCTTCACAGCATCGGGGCTGAAGCCCGACCCGCAGAAGACGGCCGCTATATCCGAGATGCCTGCGCCTACTTCCGTGCTGGGCCTCCAGCGTTTCCTGGGCATGGTCAACTACCTGGGGAAGTTCCTCCCTGATCTGAGCAAGCTGAGCGCACCTCCGAGAGACCTGGTCAAAAAGGACACTGCCTGGGCCTGGTTCCTGCAACACCAGAAGGCTTTTGACCTCCAGCGCCCCATCGTTCTCATGTGCGATGCGTCCAAGTTTGGCCTTGGGGCCGCCTGCTTGCAGCTCCACAACGGATTACAACTGCCTGTGTCCTACGCGTCCCGTACAATGACTCCCACCGAACAGCGCTATGCCCAAATCGAAAAAGAATTGCTGGCTGTCGTCTTTGCCTGCTCAAAGTTTAAGGACTATATTCTGGGCACCTGCTTTTCTATTGAGACGGACCACCAACATCTGGTTACCATTCTCAACAAGCCGATATACATTGCCTCTTCTAGGCTTCAGCGCATGATGCTTCAGCTACAACGGTTCACTTTTACTGTGGTTTATCGCAAGGGCAAGGACATGTTTGTTGCCGACACGCTGTCTCGGGCACCTCTCGCATCCACCAAGCATCAACCCTACGAGGCGTCTGCATTGATGGTTCTCAACGTTAATTTTGTGCCCTCTAATCAGATGAATTCTTTGGTCCAGCACACGGCGGCTGACACTTCGCTACAACAGCTGGCCGCGGTGATCAAGCAGGGCTGGCCAGACCGCCGTTCTTGCCTGCCGTCCGCAGCGGTGCCTTATTTCCTGGTTCGTGACGAGCTGGTGCTGCGTGACGGTGTGATTGTGAAGGGGCACAAGGTGGTGGTGCCCGCAGCACTACGAGAACAATTCAGATTCAGATTCAGATTCAGATTCAGAAAACTTTATTGTCTGTCGTAACAGAAAATCTTCTTTGACGTGGCTCAACATACAACAAGACAATATACAACAGTCATCATACAACACAGCCTTCTGCGGGCACACTCAGTGTGTATAGGTCTTAAAAACAAGTATAAAAATTAGAAACTGTAATAGACAAGATAAAAGTTGAAAGTTGTGGATACGTATAAAGTGACAGTGCGTCAGGGTCAATTTGTCCATTGATCATGTATTATTTAAACTATTTATGGCAATGGGTATGAACGAGTTTTTGTGGATGTTTTTCTTGGATAGGGGGACTTTATATCGGCGGCCTGATGGCAGAAGTTGGAAGGACTTATGCAGGGGGTGGGTGGGATCCTGTGTAATGAGGTTGGCTTTCCTTTTAACTGCCTGGGAAGAACTGACAATTGAATTTGAGTTTTGCCAGTTATTTTGCTTGCTTGATTGATGATCCGGGAAAACTTTGATTTGTCTTTGACAGAGGTAAGGGTGAACCGGGATGTGATGTTAAAGGTGAGTACAGATTCTATAAGTGATTTATATACAGCTGTTAAAATGTCCTGTCTGACATCAAAGCTCCTGAGTTTCCTCAGCAGGAACAGGTGTTGCTGTGCCTTCTTGTACACAGTCTGTGTGCTGGGAGAAGGACAGGCGGGTGTCAATCTCTGTGCCCAGGTATCTAAATACTTTGAAACTGCTCATTGTGGCCATCCCGGGGCCGAAGCCACTCTTTCCAACGCTCAGAGCCAGTTCTGCTGGCCTGATATGGCTCGTTATATCCAGGATAGGGTCTCCTCCTGCCCTACTTGCAACAGCCTCGCCCCGCAACAGCAGCGGCAGCCCCTCTTGCAGCAGCCTGCTCCCGATCTCCCCTGGTCCGCGCTGACCACTGACACTTTCGAGTGGCGCATAAAGCATTTTCTGGTGCTTGTCGACTCTTACTCCAGCTGGTTTGAGGTTGACCAGTTTCACTCTTTATCTTCGTCTGCTGTCATCGAAAAGCTGCGTCGCCACTTCGCTACTTTTGGGTCCCCGGACAGCCTGCAGTCGGACAACGGCAGTCAGTTCACCAGTGCTGAGTTCCGTGCTTTTGCTGATCGCTGGAATTTCCGTCACTACACCAACAGCCCGGAGTACCCACAAAGCAACGGCCTGGCTGAGCGCGCGGTTCCCAGTGCAAAAGGATTGCTGGAACGTTGTTGCTTGTCTCGCTCTGACATTTACCTAGCCCTCCTGAACCTCCGCAATATCTCCCGCGACCACACCCTGGGTTCCCCAGCTCAGCGCCTCATGTCCCGTGTTACGAGGCCTCCGATCCCGGTGACCCAGCAGTCGCTTGCTCCCTCCGTCCTTAAACCTGCCACGGTCCGGAAGCGTATTTCCTACAAACACCGTATCCAGAAGCGCTCCCATGACAAGTCCTGCCGTGTCCTCCATCCTCTCTTCCCTGGCAAGGTCGTCCGCATGCGGTCTGCCTCCGGCCACTCCAGACTCGCCATTGTTGTTGGTTCTGCTGGTTCCCCTCGTTCGTACCTGGTCAACCACGATGGTACGATCTACCGGAGGTCTCGTCAACACCTCTGGCTTGTGAGCGAGCCTCGTCCCCCTCCAGCTGCTCCGTATGCCCCCCCTGTGCCGTCCTTGCTGCCACGTCCCATGCCCATCTTGCCCAGTTCTCCTCATTCTCGTCCCTCTCCGGTGCATCCTCCCGCTGTGCTCCCTGGTTCTCCGGCCTCTCCTCCCTCTCCATCCTCCCCGCTGTCTCCGTCACCCCGGGGTTCTCCTGTCAGGGGCTCCCGTCCTGCCCGGACGCCGGTTCCTCTCGTTCCTGTGGGGGGGTGGGGGGGATGTGATGGCGAGGTTCGGACCCGGTCTGGTCGCCTTGTCAAGCCGCCAGATCGTTATGGTGATTACGTGTGATTTTGAGTTCCTGTATTACTGCTGTTTATTCTCCCTTAGCGCATGAGACGTGGTCGCCCTGTCGCTGCTTATTGTTTTGTTTTTATAGAGGAAGGATGTAGATGATATGTGTGTACACCTTTAACAATTGTGACGTAGCCCTTGCTAACCACTCCCCCATATCATCCAGTATGACTGTGACCTTCCTACCCATAACTCTCTCTCTAGTATCTGTGACAGACCACGTACAGCTAGGGCAGTGATGTGTGTGTCTGATTAATAAAGTAGTAGTAAAGATTCATCTGTGTACGCGCCAATTCTTTACAACCACCAGAACCACTATGTGGTCAAAACTGGACTGCCGGAAAAAAGCCCTAGACACCAGTGCCTCTACCTGAGACTAAGATTGAATGGTGATATGCCTGAGATGCCAGTCTCTCTTCCCGCACGCAGACAACGAGGGACTGCATCCACACACACACCCACACGCACACACGGTGGAAAAGGCTGAGACACCAGGATAATCCAGAAACCGCCAATGGTGTCTCTTAATGCCTCAAAACTGAGTTGCCAGGATAAACCTGGTGCCTCCTATCAAGGCAAGCATGAACTGCATGGAAAGGCCTGAGATCACCACACATCCTCCTTCGAGAGCAGTGCTGAGCTGCTGAGACAACTACAAGATTGCCAGCACTGCAGCACATGCACCATGATGGCAAGGGAGAGTACCTCATGTGGTCCTGGACTTTCTTACTGCTGTAAATTAACTATGTATGTGAGTTCACCCTACTGCGAGTGTCATGTTATCATGACAAACCCAGCATCATCCCCAATGCCCCAGTGAAATAAAAGGTTTGCTTGGTTATTTTGCCACTTTTACAATGTAAGAAGTATATAGACAGGCACTTCAATTGTTAAGGCATAGAAGGAATGGACTTAACATAGATAAATCAGATTAGCATTGATGAGTGAAATGATTTTTTTCGGTGACGTTGCATACAGATACTCACGTTGCGTACAGACATTTCCGAAAAGTTATAAAATCGTTTTTCAAATATTTAGAATTTTTAATTTTACAAAAAGATTTTCAAAGTATAAAAATTAAAAGTCAGTCATTAAATTAATAGCTCAGATCTTTAATCAGCTTATAGGACAATGATCGGCCATAGACACAATAGCAAGGAACAATATGTATACTGGCACTATACTGTTCACAAAAAAAAGCATTGTACCGTAGTTTGTTTGGATGATGTGGGCTGAAGGACCCATTTCAGCGTTGTACCACTCTGATTCTAATCAGAGCTAGAATCGGAAAGTGCTGGGGCATGGCACATGAAAATCAAAGCCCCCAGCAGCTGCTGGAAAGAGGTGATTGTGTAAAATATGTTACCACTACAGTAATAAAACCTGGACAGGAAATTAAAACAGATTTTTTTTTAAGATTCCAAAACTGATAATAAGTAATGACAATCTTACCCTTTCCTTTATTGCTTTAACTTAGTATAGGAGCAAGGACTGCATTTGTGTCCCCATAGCAGAAGCGTCCACGTCACAGGGCTAGAAACTGTAAGTTGTACAAACCAAAGCTGTGTATTGTGTGCAGTTGTGGTCTCCTAATTTGAGGAAGGACTTTCTTGCTATTGAGGGAGTGCAGCATACGTTCATCATGTTAATTTCCGGGATGGCGGGACTAACATATGATGAGAGTGGGTCAATTGAGCTTGTATTCAATGGAATATACAAGGATGAGATGGGATCTTATAAAAACGTATACAATTCTTAAGGGATTGGACAGGCTAGATGCAGGAAAAATGTTCCCGATGTTGGGGGAGTGCAGACCCAGGGGTCACAGAGGACTGAGATGAGGATAAACCTTTTCACCCAGAGTTTTGAATCTGTGGAATTCTCTGCCACAGAAGGCAGTGAAGGCCAATTCACTGGATGTTTTCAAGAGAGTCAGCTTTAGATCTTGGGCCTAAAGGAATCAAGGGATATGGGGAAAAATCAGTAACGGGGTACTGATTTTGGATGATCAGCCATGATCATATTGAATAGCAGTGTTTGCCTTGAACTCTACCTAACTTTGAAACTAAGACACCCTTCGAAAACTCTATTCTGATCAAAAATGTAAATTAAAATGCTCTGACAATGGAAATATGAAATACAAGCCAGCAAGCACGGGGAGGATCATTTGTTTTCTAAGAAGAGATCACATTCTCCAAACCTCTCACTTTTTGAGCTTCTTGACTCTTGACGATGGCATTGTTCCAAAGGAATCTCGAGATTCACCTGAGCCATAACTGGAAATACAAAACCTATTTCAGCAATGAACTTTCAAGAGATCTTATTAGATTTTTTTTGTTAGAAAATATGTAAAACATATTAAATAATTTACCTACTTAATTCCCTGCAGCTGATCAATTACATTTTAAGTATCAAGTTTATGATATTTTAGTAATTTGCATTGATGACTATAACATTACAAATAAGGACATTTACTTAGACAATGATATTTTTAATTTCATGAGAAAATTTTATCTTGTATTATTTTAACATAATCAGGTGGGTTATATATGCCCTGAAGATCTGATATCATTGGAGTGCAATTGGTTGCACTGCAGTCTCCGGTTTTGCACTATTATGATTGCTTAGTATTATGATTATTAATTTATCATGTTATTGATTGCTATATCTTTATCCATATGTTCATCTGTTGGTACATATGACAATTAAGCTTTCTTGACTCTTGATCCATAAGCTTCACACAGGCAATCTAAAAATACCCCTTTTCCACTACTGTTCAAAAATCAACATCCCGCTGGATAATCCTGCAAGCACATTTCAGGCTATAGATCTATTTCCATATCTTCTTATAAAACATTCTTGCAACCAAAAGGGAATGGTGTATTTTCTTAACTTGGATTTCATAGATATTGATCCCTGTATGTGGATGCTATTCATGGAAAGAATTAATTTCAGAGGCAAAATTCAATGTGCTACAGATTGTAGTTGCACTCTGGACAAGTGTTTTTATGCAGATGCAAGGAGATGCAGATATTGGAATCATGAGCAAATTGTTTTTTTTAATCATTGTACAGCATAGGGTGCCAAAGTTTGTTCATCAGTTATTGGAGAAGAATTAGGCCAATCGGCACCAAGTCTATGCCATTCAATCATGGCTGATCTATCAATCCCATTCTCCTGCCTTCTCCACATAACCCCTGACACCTTATCTAATCAAGAGTATGCCAATCTCTGCCTTAAAAATATCCATTGACTTAGCCTCCACAGCTGTCTGTGGCAAAGAATTTCACAGATTTGCCACCCTTTGACTAACGAAATTCCTCATCTTATTTCCAAAGGTTCACCCTTTTGTTGTGCAATCCTTGTCCACCTAATAGGCCTTTAATATGTGCTTGAGCATCTGCTTTTTCAATGAGTTCATAAGTGTAAACATCTACATATATATCTGCAGTTCTGTCAATGAGATATAAAAGTAAAGCATGAGCAACTCAATGTTTCTGAGGTCCAGCTATGCTTACAAAAGTGCAGCATAAACATCAGTCTACAAACAAGTGATTTTACTTTGGAGTCACGTGGGTGATTCCGTGTAGAACCCCGCCAGTCCGCATGCGCGTCATTACCCGCTGACGCATGGAACAGCGCTTCTCAGCGGTAAGTTTAAAAAGACTCGGGTAAGTGTCAAACTTGTTGGAGGTCATTTCTGCGCTTGTTAAATCTTGTTACAAGAGGGCAAGTCCAAGCATAAAGAAATCGTTAACAGCAAAGCGAGTCGTAGCAAAAATATCTAAAGACCGCGGGAATGCGGGTAGCGGGCGGCTGCTTAGCTCATCTACAGAGTAACTAGTAATGACACCAGCGACTACAGACTTGGTGTCTGAGGGCACCGTGGCTGCGCCGGAGGGACGTAAGGCCACCAGAAAGCCTGTCCGGCCGATTGACTCGGACGAGTCCTTCGGGAGGGTTCTCCCTCGAGAATGCATACCATAGAATGGATATCCAGGAGTTCCTATTGGAGAGGATGCTCCATCAAGAGCGCCGGCCGTGCCAGCAGTACCTACAGGGCTGCCTAGTGTCTCCCTCTTGGGGTTGGAGCGCATACTGGGTCAGTACGATTCTGACTCCGAATCTGTGGGCTTAGCATTGGAGGCTGTCCCATGGGATGAAGGGACCGAACCAGAGGTCCTATTCCTGGTGGCTAGGTTTGCCATCCCAATAGACTCTGGAGAGCCGCTGGTGGGAGGGGCTGGTTGCCAGTATAAATTATTTGGCCTTGCACCAGCTTCAGGAGCAGGCCATGGATACAACAGCCAAAAAGTACGAAAACCTGGCGAATTGTATCCTGCTTAAAGTACCGGCCGTAAACCATGCCATTTGGGGCCATATGGGAGTAGGCATCCAGGCGCAGGAGATAAAACAGCAAAGGGTGCTGAAGCTGCTCGCATCCGGCATTATGTCTTTTGGGAGGTCGGTGGATGGGGGGCACCTGACTGAAGTTCAGCAGGATGCCCTGGCTCTCATGTGCAATGTGCACTTTGAGATAAACCTCCTTAGAAAGGGCGCCATCTGCCCTACCATTAACCCAAAGTTCGCTGCCCTGTGCAAGCCTAGCAACATCCAGCCACCGAACCTATTGTTCGGGGAAGACCTCGCAAAGCGGGTGAAGCACCTAGACGATGAGGCAAAAACCGTCGGGCTCATCAAGGCACCAGTGACCAGCAGAACCATTTGGAGGCAGTACCCCTACAGCGGTTTGCTGAATCCTGGTCCGGGCAAGGACCAAGCCAGAATTCAATGTGCGCAGCTGGCACACTCCAGCAGGAGTACGGGCAAACATGCCTTTTCCTTCCAGAACCAGGGGACAAAGAACTTCACCGGTAACCATGGAGGTAGGTAGGTCTGATTCTTGTTGAAACATATTGAGTGAGAATTACCTACCAGTTGGGGGGAGCTTACACAGGTTTCTGAAAGGATGGTATAAAATAACATCAAATGTGTTTATACTGCAGAGTATACAAGGGTTTCAAATTGAATTTATTACCAACCTGTGTCCACCCACCCAGAGCGTGCACTCATTTTCTCACAAAAAGAGAATTTGGAGATTCAAGCTGAAATAGCAAAATTATATTTTAAAGGTGTAATTGAGAAGACAGTTTATCAAACTCATCAATTCATATCTAATATTTTTCCTAGACCAAAGAAAGATGGTGGGTGTCGGATTATTTTAGACCTGACAGGACTTAATCCGTTTGTGCAGTATAATCATTTTAAAATGGAAATATTTGCTACTGCCAAGCAATTGATTTCCAGAGGGTGTAATGTGGCATATATAGATCTTCAGGATGCATGTTACTCAGTGCCTGTTCATAATGAGTATCAGAGATATTTGAAATTTAGTTAATTATGGCAATTTAGAGCACTGCCTAATGGGTTAACCTCAGCCCCTTGATTATTTACAAAGCTGCTAAAACCAGTACTGGGGTTACTCCGGGCACAGGGCCATAATGCAATGGCTTATTTGGATGACATCTTAATAATTGGAAAAACCCTTGTGGCAGCCGAGTTATCAGTTTCAGCTGTTAAACGCATGGTTGAGAGGTTGGGGTTCATTATCCACCCAGCTAAATCAAAATTTGTGCCGGTTAACATAATTGACTATTTGGGATTCACAGTTAATTCAACTCACATGTCTGTGACTCTGCCCAAGGGCACGAGATTAGATTTAATTGAAGGCTGTATCAAGCTCTTGGGGGAGCAATCACCTTCAGTTAAACAGGTGGCAAGCTTAATTGGCAAATTGATAGCTGCCTTTCCAGCTGACCAATATGGATCTTTGCATTACCAACATTTACAGAGGGCAAAGGTACAGACACTCAGAATACATGCAGGTCATTTCAACCGTCCCATGCAATTACCATCTGAAGCCATTGCAGAAGTACAGTGGTGGATTAGACACATTTCAAATTGTTCTAGCAAAATTCTGATTGAAATGCCTTCAGTTGTTTTACAGACTGATGTTAGTGCCCTAGGTTGGGGTGCTATTGATACCAGCTCTAGCTGTGGAGGCAGATGGAATATGCATGAGGCATTTATTCTCCAATCACATGGAATTAATTATTTAGAGCTTTTAGGAGCATTTTATGGGCTCAAGGCTTACTATTCCACTAAGCATCACTTACATGTTCAGCTTCAGATTGACAACACCACGGCAGTGGTGTATTTTAATCACATTGGCGGAATCAAGTTGAAATCTTGTGATGGATTGGCTAACCTTATTTGGCACTGGTGCATTAAAAATAACATTTGGATTTCAGCTGTCTACTTGCCAGGCAGATTCAATATGGTGGCAGACACCAGGTCACGCAAATTCAATGACAACCCAGAGTGGATGTTGAATCATGATGTATTTAATTAAATCGTTCTTCGGTATGGGATGCCAGATATCGATTTGTTTGCATCCAGACTTAATCACGAGGTACCAAAGTATGTTTCATGGGGACCAGATCCAGGGGCAGTCGCGGTGGATGCGTTCTCGCTACACTGGGACGGAATGTTTTTATATGAATTTCCCCCCTTCTGCCTCATCAGTTGGTGCTTGACTAAGATCAAGCAGGACTCCACTTCAGGAGTTTTGGTGGTACCCGACTGGCCTATACAGCCATGGTTCCCTCTCATTTCGAAAATTATTACACAGCCTGTTATGGTGGTTCCAAAACGTCATAATCTATTGGTGCACCCTGTGTCTGGAGGTCAACACCCGTTGTATGATCATGTTAATTTGTTAATTTGCAGATTTTAAGAAGGCCATTCCTTGGTCTGGGACTATCCAATCGGATCATGGATGTCATTACATCATCCTGGAGGGATAGTACGAAAAAGCAGTACATATCTCATGTCAGGAAATTGGAGGAATTTTGTTTACATGGGAACATTACATACCACACAGCCTCCATCCCAGATGTGCTTGAATTTCTGTCCAAATTATATTTCAATGAAGGGTTGAGCTATAGTGCCAGCAACAGTGCCAGGAGCGCTTTGTCCTCGTACCGATGCTGGGGGTCAGAACTTCAGTTTGTAGGATCTCATCCGTTAATATCCCGATTTATGAAGGGTGTTTTTAATTCTAGTCCCCCCAGGCCTAGGTATTCTGAAATCTGGGATGTGAGCATGGTACTGATGCTGTTTCATCAGTGGGATACAGCCACATCCTTGTCCTTGCCAAAGATTACCCTAAAGTTGGTTATGCTCATGGTGCTGGTATCAGCGCAAAGGGTTCAGACTTTGCACAAACTGCGTCTGGACAGGATGGTTTAATCAGGGAATTACATTAATTTCTACATCTATGACCTAATTAAACAAAGCAGACCGGCTGTTTAGAGTGGCGCACTTGCGGCGCTATATCAAGGTCACGAAGAGCCTCAGAGGCTCCAAGGTAGCATTGTTTATTAGCCACCAAAAGCCACATATGAAATTGTGAGCTTGTTTCACGATGGCTGAAACAAGTGTTGGGGTGTGCAGGAGTTAATATTGACAATTTTAAATCTCACTCCACCAGGGCGGCATCAACGTCAGCAACGATGGCAATGGATGTCCCTCTAGACCATATCCTCGCGGCCACAGGATGGTCAAATGAATTGATTTTTCAGAGGTTTTATAATAAACCACTTATTGAACCCAGGGTGTTCACCCATTCTGTTTTAAGTTCTGTTTCATAGCTTCTTCCTGGGAGAGAGTCATCGCTATTGTGTTATTTTGTTTATTTTGTGAATTGAAGCATTAACATGTTAATCAGTACCATGTTTCAATGTATTACTCATTATTCACTCCTCCTGAGTCAACTGATGCAGTGTGAGACGCCGGGATTTGGATTGGCGTGAAATCACAGATCTTTGAAATCTTCATGGAATCACTCACGTGACTCCGAAGTAAAATAGTACGATTAAACGAGAACTTACCAGTTTGAAGTTTGATCTTTATTTTATGAGGAGTTACGATGAGCGATTACGTGCCCACCGCTCCCAACCCTCATATCACGAAGCTCATCTGGTAGTTCTAGGTGTATAATCTTACTATATTACTTCAATTGTTGTTCTTCTGTGATTTCTCACCGCTGCTTTGAAGATTGATGTGCATGCGGACTGGCGGGGTTCTTCACGTAATCGCTCATCGTAACTCCTCATAAAATAAAGATCAAACTTCAAACTGGTAAGTTCTCATTTAATCTTACTATTCTATCTTAATTCCTCGAGTAAAGGGCCTGTCCCACCAGCATGCAACTCCATGCGATGAGCGCGACCTAACGTGGTCGCTTGAGCCATTCGGCGGCACGGGGCCGGTCCCACTTCGTTCACCGGAGCCGTGCAGAATTGTGCAGAGATCGTCCTGACATCGCGCGGGGCTCCAAAAAACTGACCATGTTCAAAAATTCCACGCGGCAACGGCTTGTTGGCTCGCAGTCGCCTCGACACAATACACACCGCTTCAATGTCGTGCCACCGTGACCCTCTCTGTAGGTGCCTCTATGACCCTCTACGTGTGTGTCTCCATGGCCCTCTCTGTGTGTGCCTCTGTGCCCCTCTCTGTGTTTCCCTCTCTGTCCTGGCGAACTTACCTTTAAGACATCGCTCCAAGTTCGCCTCACTTTGCACAGCGTTGCGCCACTCACCCGACCTCCGCGCAGCCCTCGCTGCTGGTTTGGTCGCACTCTTCGCATGCAGGTGCATGCTGTTGGGAACGGCCCTGTACAGGGATCACCCGACCTCCGCGCGGCCCCCGCTTCTAGTTTGATCGCGCTCACCGCATGGAGTCGGATACTGGTAGGACAGGCCCTTAAGGTTTGTTTTCATGAAAGCGTTGTTCAGCTGGACACAACATTAAGGCATCTCTTATTGAGTGTGACTATAAGATTAAGCATTTTGAGGGGCCACTACACTGTCGAGAATACCAATCATTCAGAGAGTTAAATAACCCATCATGTTTGCACTTCTAGCACAGCATTTAGTTTAGTTTAGAGATACAGTGTAGAAACAGGCCCTTCAGCCCACCAAGTCCATGCCAACCAGCAATCACCCTCGCACTAGTGTTTAAGAAGGAACTGCAGATGCTGGAAAATCGAAGGTACACAAAAATGCTGGAGAAACTCAGCGGGTGCAGCAGCATATATGGAACGAAGGAAATAGGCAACGTTTCAGGCCAAAACCCTTCTTCAGACCCTTACATTAGTTCTATCCTACAGGCTAGAAGCAATTTATAGAATACGATTAACATACAAACCTGCACGTTTTTGGAATGTGGGAGGGAATTGGAGCAACCAGAGAAAACCCACACAGTTGCAGGGAGAACGAACAAACTCCACATAGACCACACTCATAGTTAAGATGCAAGCCACGTCTCTGATGTTGTAAGACAGCATCTCTACAGCTGTGTCACCCTACCGCCCATAACAATACTTTGGTAGTTGGGAAAATTGGGTGCACACAAGCCCATCGTTCTGATGATGAATACACAAGAGGAAATTAAGAAAGTTGGGGCTAGTCAGGAGAAGGAATTGGAAGCTTGCTGGCGGTGGCAGTTGATGTTGAAGAAGGTTAATAAAGCTAGTACATTTGTAGCAGAATTGTAGTATTAAACATGGCCAATAATTCTTAGATATTTGCTATTTAGTGACATAGTTCTATAAGATTATCTATTTATAACCGATGCCCATGGTTGCTTAAAAAAATTAAAGATGACACATTATGAAAATATTATATAATTGAAAGTGGCTTGAAAGAGTAGAACACAATTGCAATAAAGTGAATCTTACATCCTACTTATGCGCTCGGTCAGATTTTTTGGGGAAGATGAATTGGCAGAGAGTCATCTACAATAGATCTCCCAAAACGTTATAATTTAACAGCTTGAAACCACAGTCAGCCAGCAGCGAAATAATAATCCCTGGAATGGATCACTCTTGCATAAACCATGGATATCAGGAACACCCAGATGTTCACAGTGCCTAGCACTATAAGTGATTATCGTCGCTTGTTTGGTCTTTGGATATTTTCATTGCTATTCAGCTGAGAAGCACAATGCAACCATCTAATATTTTTGGTGGATCAACTCCCTAACAAAAAATGTCAAGATGCACTGGTAACAACTCCAAAAAGAAAACCATGTAATTTAGATTTCTAATATCTTCTATAAATATATAGCAGTTCCTACAGTCAGAAGCTTTCAACCTAGCTCAAAACATATTAATAATAATAATAATAATAATAATATATCTATTAATAATGGACACTGGATGTCATAATGGGATTGAGCAACACCTTGGCAACAAAAAGTAATGTCTAAAGATCTGTCCTGGACTTAGAGCATTCATGCAATCACAAAGAAAATCCATCAAGGCCTCTACTTCCTTAGAATATTGAGGAGATGTAATATGTTGACAAAAGCTCTATTGAACTTCTACCAATGTATGGTAGAGAGCATACTGACTGGTTGTATCGCTGCCTGGTTCGGAAACGTGAACGTCCAGGTACACAGGAGATTACAGAAAATGACAGACTCAGCCTGGTCCATCACCTCCCCAGCATCAAAGAGATCGACAGGCATTGCATCAAAAAGGCAGCCAATACCAAAGACCAACAAGACCATTCTTGGCCATGTTCTCACTTCACTCCTACCATTGGATAGAATATAAATGTGTTTGTAAACCATGACCACCAGGTTCAAGAATACCTTCTTCCCAACAAACACAAGGATCTTGAACACTACACAACACTAAGCTCAACTACAAACTTCTATGTCCGTCATTGGTCGCAAAACGGACTTTAGGATTTTTCCATTAGCATTGTGGTTATTAATTTATTGAAATTTTGCTTAATATATATTATCTGTTATGCTGGTGTATGTACGATTTCAATGTTACGTTGTCAGGACATATGACAATTAGGCACTCTTAACTACACCTTACACTGCATTGGGACATTGCTGGAATTGATCGAGCAGAAGTTATTTTTGTTGCCAGGGTGTTGTTCAATCCAATTACTACAGCCAGTGCTCCAATTGTCTGAAGAATGGTTTTGGCGTTGGTGGAGATCACAGGATGAAGTTGGCATGGATCCTATATTTGGTATTTCTGACTGAATGGTAGATGATGTTCCAGACTTACCTTTAACAGCCACTAGTTAAGCCCTGACATAATTGAGAACGAGAGATGCTTGGAGTCTCCTCCGTGTTCTTGCCTGTTTAACCATCCGCCATCTTCTATGACTAGACTATGCTGGCACTATTCTGAGTTTGTTCCAGTTAGTATGATTGACTGTCGCACAACTCAGAGGGCATCCTCAAAGTTTTCCCAGTGTGGAAATGTCCAACACAAGAACGCATAGTTATAAGATAAGAGAGGGAAAGTTTAATGGAGATGTGCGAGCCAAGTTTTTTTTTACACAGAGTGATGAGGGCCTGGAATGAGTTGCCATGGGTGGTGGTGAATGCAGATTTCAGAGTGGTGTTTAAGAGGTTTTTAGATAGGCACATAGAAGTGCAGGGAAGAGAGGACAATGGTTCATGTGCAGGCAGATGAAATCAGTTAGACTTGGGGCACAATGTTTGGCACAAATATCATGGGCCAAAGAGCCCAATTCTACACTGTGCTGTTCTACGCTCTATGTTTGTAGTGAAGACAGGGCTTAGTCTCTGTGAGCAAAAAAATAACATGCAATCACACTCCAATTGATGAAGCAATGAGTTGTGGCAAGATTCCAGATTGACTAAATTAACTCATTACTGGAGGACTACCTTGGTCAAGTAATAACAATAGACTGAATTCTCACTCTGTTGTAGACTTCCTAGCACAGGAAAATTTAGGACCAAGTCTTTGAAATGAAAAATGTCCACATACGAAAAAAGATAAATATGTATATAAAGGCTATTTGCAGATTATGGAACTCAAGTAATGTCACTCAACATCTTGACTCTCTCCATCACCAACCTGTTGATAAAAACAGATTTGTGGATCCTTGTCCTTTCTCCACAAAAGTCCACAATCATTTCCTTTGGCCTATTGACATTGACAGCAGTGTAATTGTTCTGGCAACATTTGGTCAGTTGATCAATCTCCCTCCTATAGTCTGATTCATCGCCATCTGTAATTCATCCAACAATGGTGGTGTCATCAGCTAAATTGAAGATGCAGTTTGAACACTCTTTAAGAAGAGCAGCAGAGAGAAAACAAGGAATTATAGACCAGTTAGCCTGACATTGGAGGTGGGGAAGATGCTGGCGTAAATAATTAAAGATGAAATAGTGGCACATTTGGATAGCAGTAAGAGGATCGGTCCGAATCAGCATGGATTTATGAAGTGGAAATCATGCTTGACTAATCCCCTGACATTTTTTGAGGATGTAAACAGGGTAAAGGACAAGGGAGAGCCAGTGGATGTAGTGTACCTGGACTTTCAGAAAGCATTTGATAAGGTCCCACACAGGAGATTAGGGGGCATAATTAGAGCACATGGTATTGGGGGTAGGGTGCTGACATGGATAGAAAATTGGTTGGCAGACAGGAAACAAGGTGTAGGAATTAACGGGTCCCTTTCAGAATGGCAGACCGTGACTAGTGGGGTACCACAAAGCTCGGTGCTGGGACCGCAGCTATTTATGATATATATTAATGATTTGGATGAAGGGATTAAAAGTAATATTAGCATATTTGCAGTTGACACAAAGCTGGGTGGCAGTGTGAACTGTGAGGAAGATGCTATGAGGATGCAGGGGGACCTAGACAGGTTGGATGAGTGGGCAGGTGTATGGCAGATACAGAATAATGTGGGGTGGAGGATGAGATCTCCAATTGGATGGACCAAAGGTTATTGACCCACGTAAATGACCTGACTACGAGTAAAAGATGCATTTGTGGAAAGCTGTGGAAAGAATGAAATGCTTGGAGAAGGAGAAAGAGGTGCAGCACACAGTTCTTGAACCTGGTGAGACGCAGGAGGAGCCTGGCCAGGACTCACCCCACAGAGCCCAGTCCCTCCATGCACTAGAGTCCCCCAACCCCTGCAGAGTAGTTCCACAGAAAAGGATTAAGTGGCAAAGACGTGACCAACATAAATCAGGCCACAGCCAAAGGAGATGTAGATCGCCGACTCCAAACAATGACTGCCATCATAGTCAGTTATGCCTCTGAAAGATTTGGCCAATGCGAGAAAGGTAACACCAAGCCCACCACCTACACCATGAACCACAGGGCCACCAAAATACATCAACTGCGGCTGGAGCTTCAAACCCTCAAAAACCAGTTCAAGGTATCTACCGAAGAGGAGAAGCAAGCCTTGGCCAACCTACGAAACATCCTAAGGAAAATGCTTATGACCCTCCGCAGAGCAGAGTGGCACACAAGAAGAGGAAGAGAGAGAGCTAGGAAGCGAGCTGCGTTCATTTCCAATCCCTTTGGCTTTACCAGGCGATTACTGCGGACAAGCGCAGTGGCCGCCTCATGTACTCAACAGATGAAGTAAATCGCTTCCTCCATAACACCCTGAGCGATCCAATGAGGGAACAGGAGCTCAAACCCAACAAAGCTCTCATCAGCCCAGCCCCCCCAACAACAGATTTCAATCTGAGGGAGCCAAGTCTGAAGGAGGTTGAGGAGGTCATCAAGGTGGCACGCTCAGCCTCTGCTCCAGGCCCTAGTGGCGTACCATACATAGTGTATAAGCGCTGCCCAGAGCTCCTTCGACACCTATGGAAGATCTTGAAGGTGGTATGGCGAAGGGGGAGAGTTGCTGACCAGTGGAGGTGTGCTGAGGGAGTTTGGAACCCGAAAGAGGAAAACTCAAAGAACATCAATCAGTTTCAGTCAATCGCGCTGCTGTGCGTCGAAGGGAAGGTGTTTTTCAGCATTGTCTCCCGAAGATTAACTGAGTGCCCTCGTGGAAACCATAGAACTTCCAAAAGATGATATTAAGTATTCTCCTGCTTCACTGACAGAGATGGCATTGTTTTCAGATCCCATTGTCTTCAGCTCTCATGAAATTCTACAGTACATTACATCTGCTGTTAATATATTTTTGGCTGAAAATTAAAAGCAAATGTGCAACTTTAAAGAGCATTATTCTTGTCTCATAAATGCTACGGCATTTAAATATTTTAAGGCCATTTCAAACCGGCCACGAATGGCAATGAAAGGCTGTCCAGTTATGAACTAAATTTGAAAAATGTAGTCATTAGGATGCTATAAAATCAAAATAAATCATTTGGCTATTGTGTCAGTGAAAGCTTTCATTGAAACTACTTCCAACATTTTGTTCAGATGGTGTGTTTCAGATCATAATGGTTGACTGTGTCAGGGGCGGAGGGGGCAGAAAATCCTCATCTCACCTCTTGGTACCATCAGCAATTATCTTAATTTTTAGTTCCCTATTCGGTACCCTTCTGGCCACTGAAAACTATTTCCTTTTTCACTATCAAACCCCTTAATTATTCTGAATATTACAATTAACAAACCCCCCCCCCCCCCCCTTGCAAATTTAAGTTCAGGATGAATCTAAAAGATTATATGTACTGTACAATTACTTAATGGTCAATTTAACCCTCTTTGCTTCAGGTATATGTTGAATGTGAATCAAGTGTAGCCCAAGTGCTTGTGCCCCAGGGAAGGATTGTTTTTATTTAAAATGTCTACGTTAATATTTATCTGAGAATTGACCTTCATTTAGGCTTTGCTCTTTCGTTTCTGTGTGAAACAGTCCAGAGATTCCCCAGTGCATTATTATTCCCTAAAATAGTAAAATTAATGAGAGGGCAGACGATTGTCAATTCCTAAACAATTGCCAACTGTTCATCTGTGTCTTGTACTTTATCCACACCCAGGTGTCCTAATATTACCAGCAGGCATTGTTAACTTAATGGAGCAAGAAAATGCAGCAGATGGAAGAATGAAGTGCACTCATTGTGGAATTAACTGACACATGGTAAATCTCCAAGCACAGTGCAGAAGGCTGCTCTAATTTACAATGAAGACAATCAATAACAACATTGACACTGTACGTTAGCTTTACAGACAACCAGCAGGAGGGAGGGAGAAGAAGACTGCTCTTTACGTTTGTGTTACAAAATATAATCTTTAACAACTATTTACCAAGCCATGGATAAATATTGAATGCAGTATCAAAATTGCAAGGTGCTGCAAATTTAATTCATTGATGTCTAAACTCTTGGCTTCAGCTTCCCAATGTATCAAACTGTTTTCCCTGCTAGTTATATAAGATGGTAAGGATTGAATAGGGTACACTCAAACCAATTTCTATTCTACAAAATGAATCCTGTGTGTGAAAGTGATTTAGCAATCAGTCAGTCACTAGTCTGGCTGGAACAAAAACTGGTAACACTGTGCTAATGGTGGAGAGCAATGGGTTTACCAATATGACTCCCACCGTGAGAATTTAAAAAAAAAATGTAATCAATGCTTCCCAAAAACACATTTTATTTTTATTTCCTGAGTTTCCCAGCCCCCCTCCTTTGGCACCTGGGCCCGCTTTTGGACCCCGTGCCGGGGTACATTGTACTCCCTGCAACCCCCTCTCATAGGCCCTGGTTTCCACTCCTTTGCTTATCAGAGATGACTATGCATTCTCACATAAGGCACCGCTTTTCTCTGTATTGTTCCCACTTTGCTTCATTGCAAGATACATTAGGTGTCCCCCTTTTGATGCTCTCAGCAATATTGAACGTCTGAAAAACAAGCTTTGCTATTACCAAAGTGTCATACAATGTAGAATGCTGACATTCAGCCCATCTAATCTAACAGCAGTATTCCTGCACTTATTTCCCAGTAATCTATTCTGTCCTATGTCCATCAACCACATTACCTTTAACCTACCAACCAGTGTGTCTTCTGAAATGAGGAGGAAATCTATGCGGACACAGGAAGAATGAACAAACCCTTAAGAAATATACGGGAGAATGGGATTGAATTTGGATTGTTGAAACTGTGAGACGGTAGCATGGAAGATAGACACATCTGGATAGATGCTGCCTGACCCGCTGAGTTACTCCAGCATTTTGTGTCTTTCTTCAGTGTAAACCAGCATCTGCAGTTCCTTCCTACATGGGCAGCAACATTAATTGCTGGACACTGTGCTCTCTGTGTAAACTACACACAAATTACAAAACAGTGGTAGGAGAGAATACAAGGTAAATGCTGCTCGGTAGCCTGTTTCTTCTATTGCAATTACTTAAATAACTGCATGACATGTTTGCATAAAATGAGGAATAGTCTTAAGGGCCTGTCCCACTTAGGAGACCTCCACAGCAACCGCTGGTGACCTTGCCCACCAAGCATGGTCGCTGCAAGGTCACCACGAGGTCACAGGAGATCACCACGAGGTCATTAAAATAGACTGTGAAATATGATTAGTCTTTTTCTTAATCTTATATTGGGATTATAGTTATTGACTTAATTTATCAACCACCCATTCACTCTAGTTCTATCTTACACACTAGCGACAGTTTACAGAAGCCATTTAACCTACAAACCTGCATGCCTTTGGAATGTGGGAAGAAATCAGAACAACCGGAGAAAATCCCCGCACTTACAGGGAGAGCGCACAAATTCCATATAGACAGCAACTCTAGTCAGGTTCAGGCACTGTAAGGCTGCAACTCTACCACTGTGCCACCTAACTAAACTCTTAATTGGTCAGGTTATTCAAGTTTGTCTTCCCATGACTTTATTAACCCAGTGATTCTTTCCCCAAAAATCTCCCTTAAAGTTTATTTCCAGGCTTACTTTTAAATCAGGTGTCCAGAATTATACTTTTTCTTTCTTTAATTCTCAAGTGTTTGTGCTATGTTTTCTGGCTGTGAATGTGCTTATTCTGTTGTGTTAATGTCCTTGATTTAACCAGGTGTACAGCATTGAGTTTAAATCATTACCCATTGGAGTGAGAGTCAGATGGTTGATTCTGCCAAGCACTTCAGCTTTGGTTTTCATCTACCGAGGTCTACAGATCCCTCAAGTCAGCCATTGACTTTCCTCTCTGTTACATTCAACTTAACTGCAATCTCATGTTTAAGAGTCATGTAATCGACACATGCCACAGCTGGATGTCACCTTTCGAAAACATCATTGCATGTTGCACTTGGGTCAAATCAATCTCCTTACGATTACAGACTTGGCTGCTGTTAATTTATTGCAACAGCATGAACATGGTTTGCAGCCAAAAAATTGTGTTAACCTCTGACCTTTACACTACCACACTCAAATGAACAGAGTGACTGCCACTTGGGTGCACAGTAAATCATTAAAAGGCACGCTCGCGCACACACAAACACACACACGCATGCACGCACACACACACACACACTTATTAGCTACAAGAATACCAGGTGGCTGTTAAAACCAAATGTGTTCACAAAAGTACTCCAGGGACTAGAACCTACCATCCTTACCCAATCCAAACAGTACATGACCTCAAACCCACCAACATGGCAATTCAAGATGGGTAATAAATGATGACAGCATTCATATCCCTTAAATACTAACTGCTCCTTCAATTCATCCACCTTTTTTTAATGCTCATTGCATTAAGGCACAAAGCTTTCAGATTAGTTTTTCTTATCTCCCTACTGCCTTTGCTTCTATCCTCCTTTTTATGGCCCTCTGTCTCATTGGGTCTCATCCCTCTGCCCTGTTAGTTTAAACGTGACCTTTCCTACACTCTTTCTCGTTAGCTGCACAGCTACGCTTCCATGTTGTTGACTCCACCCCCCTCATTTTTTAGTTTAAATCCACTCGTCTAACACGAGCAAACCTGCACATTCTCCCTGAGACAGCACGGGTCTTCTCCGGGTGCTCCAGTTTCCTCCCACATTCCAGAGACATGCAGATTTGCAGGTCAATTGGCTTCTGCAAATTGTCCCTAATGTCTAGGATAGAACTAGTGTATGGGTGATCGTGATCGATCAGCATGGACTTAGTGAGCCGAAGGCCTGTTTCCATGCTGTAGTTCTAAAGTAGACTAAACTAAATATTTCTGCTGCCACAGTGAAATTTGAATGCATGTCTCTAGATCAACAGTCAGGATCTCTAGTACTCATCTCATAATTCCATCTCTTTGCCACGATGTACAACAAAATTACTGTGTCAACTAGAAGAATTATTCCTGCATGTGAATCCAAATTAACCAAAGTGCTTAACTTTTAATTGCCTCCTGAAATGGCTTGCAAGGCTACTGAGGGAGCAATTTGGAATGGGCTTGTCATTAATGCTCATATGATATGACTGAACAAACAATGAAGCTTTATTTTCCCTTTGGTGCTTTTTTATGCAGGCACAATATTTCAGTGAGTTAATGCAAACAGAGTCATCAGTCTGGTGGGAAGGGTTTAACTGACAGATTTTTCTGAAAGCGGCTTGTCGCTGGAAAATAGCGGCAGAAGTAAATTTCTAAATCCCTATTTGACCATTGGCATGGCAGATTATGTAAATGTGCAGGACATTTTATCAACTCATTGGGCTGAGTTGATAAAATTGGAAAATAACAATACTTTAGGCGATAATGCTTTGTAATTTTAACGGGTGTGCTTTACAAAGGTTGTCCCTATAACCCTGAAGGAGAAGCAACATAAACAACATAAACAAGTATACACAAACATTTATGGCAGCACTGATTGCTGCCTTTAAAACAATGTAAATGGTTGCAGAAGTCAGCACATGCTTCTCTGGGAGTTTTTTGTTTGGAGATGGTTTGCTGCAAATATACAAAGGAAGACTTTTGGAGGCAGCCAGGAAGTTACTGTTATGGACCAATGTTTGTTGCGGAAGCAGCTGCTAATAACTGCTCTTCAGACAACCTCACTCACCAGGTCTTCACCAGCAGAAGCCAAACAATCAACATATGAAGAAAGACTGGATAGACTCGGCTTGTACTCACTGGAATTTAGAAGATTGAGGGGGGGATGTCATAGAGACTTACAAAATTCTTAAGGGGTTGGACAGGCTAGATGCAGGAAGATTGTTCCCGATGTTGGGGAAGTCCAGGACAAGGGGTCACAGTTTAAGGATAAGGGGGAAGTCTTTTAGGACCGAGATGAGGAAATCATTTTTCACACAGAGAGTGGTGAACCTGTGGAATTCTCTGCCACAGAAGGTAGTTGAAGCCAGTTAATTGGCTATATTTAAGAGGGAGTTAGATGTGGCCCTTGTGGCTAAAGGGATCAGGGGGTATGGAGAGAAGGCAGGTACAGGATACTGAGTTGGATGATCAGCCATGATCATATTGAATGCCGGTGCATTCAGAGGGCCGAATGGCCTACTCCTGCACCTATTTTCTATGTTTCTATGTTTCTATGCTCCTGACGGTGCTCTGGCTGTCATCGGGGACATGTAGAACCAACCAACAGAGCACCACAACATCAATGAAATCACAAACATTTTCATTTTACAGGTTCCCCACCTTGTGAAACATAGAACAGGAAAATAACAAGACTGCAAAACAACTGTAATGCACCAGAGTTGAAAAGTCTGAAACCCAGACAAAGGGAATGGAAATCAAGGAAAATGTAGAATAAATAAATATTGGGAGAAGGTAACAACAAAGCAAACAGAGATAAAATGTAGTCGGAGACAGTACGATTCCTTGATCTCCCTTCCCTTTGTCCTGTTTTCATATATTACACTTCCTTATCTTACACTTCCTTATCTATGCACCTCCCATTCCACCTACATTAGTCTGAAGAAGGGTCTCAACCCGAAACGTCACCCATTTCTTCGCTCCAAAGATGCTCCCTGTCCCACTAAGATACTCCAGCATTTTGTGTCTATCTTCGATTTAAACCAGAACCTGCAGTTCCTTCATACACACCAGAGTTCAAAATCTCCTTTGTTGTCAGTGACACCCATATGAGGATCCAGACTCCTAAACAATGTCACAGTCTTTATAAATCACACAATCAATGCCCAGGCTTTAAAAATCATCAGCACAGGAACATGCAGGTCAATGCTTACTTTCAGACAGCAGTCACAATTCATTAATTTTAATATTGCTCTTTATCAAGTAACTGTGCACTTCCTTTCCAAAGAGTTTATGGGCTTTACTATTTATGGTGGAGGTTAACCATGTGGAGACATTTTACTAACCTCCCTTCTAAATCTCTTTTTTTTCCCCCACAGATGTCTTAAACTTATGATCTAGTGTTATGGTTTTGCCACAAAGTTGAAATATGCTTTAATGATTTATCTTATGGTAACGATTAATAATTTTGAAGGTTACCCTGGATCTTCTTTACCCAGTGAACAGTCCTTGACTTGTCACAAGTCTTTTCAAAGCTGTAACTCCTCTTCTCTCTTCCCAAGTGAAATTGTGGGTATCACCATTTACTATTGCTTTTATATCCATCCTGTTCTGGACTGCTCAAAGCTGTAAGTCATACTCTATGTTTAATTCCATTCACTATAAACACCAACTGCTTAAGCCCCAAATCTGTGATTAGTTAAATAGAATTACTATTGAGCATGATGTAAACAAAGGTTGCTTTCTTTATTACAATGCAAAAATTGAGATATTGAAGGACAAGACAGTTGCTGATTTTACGTTCATCCTTCCATGTATTCATTGGAAATCATACATTTCCCATAACCATTGTTCTACTTTCATTGTTCCTCAATGGCCTTTTGTGAGCAAAGTTTATACATAGTAGTTAGCTACTACAGTATAAAAGTTTGATTATTATAATTATGAGTTTATTCTCAAATTTCCTGTACATCTTGTTATTACACAAAGGTGCAGTTTCCATGATATGTTTTCATTTTTGGAACTGAATTGGTGTTAAATACTCTGGCGAGACAACATATTCTTTCTTCGCAATTCTTGCTCTGTATCATCATCTGGCAACAGTGTTCATATTGATGTCACTGATATTTCATTCTAACTTCATTTGTAAGTGTTGTACATGAGATCTCAATAATATGAAGAACTGACGGTGTAAAAACTCAAATTATGCCACTTGAAGCTACAGAAGGTAGTTGAGGCCAGTTGAGGTGACATAGAGTATCACATTGTCATCTTGGATAAGATCGTAATTGGAGATGAAATTGTGCCCTGGACTACCAAGGATGTTATAGAAGTCAAGTCAAGAGAGTTGATTGTCATGTGGCCCAGATAGGACAATTAATTTATTGCTTGCTGCAGCACAACAGAGTATTGTAAGCATAACTACAGAACAGTTCAGTGTGTCTATATAACAGTATGTCTTTTTGAGGCAGCGACTGCGATAAATCCCTTCGATGGTGGGGAGGTCAGAGCCGATGATGGACTGGGCTGTGGTCACAACTTTCTGCATTCTTTTCCACTCCTGGACACTCAAGTTGCCGAACCAAGCCACGATGCAACCAGTCAGCATGCTCCCTACTGTACACCTATAGAATTTTAAGAGAGTCCTCTTTGACATACTGACTCTCCATAATCTTCTCAGGAAGTAGAGGTGCTGATGTGCTTTCTTTATAATTGCATTAGTGTGCTGGGATCCAGAAAGATTGTCGGAAATATGCACGCCCAGGAATTTGAAGTACTTAACCCTTTCCACCATTGTCCCATTGATATACACGGGATTGTGGGTCCCTGTCCTACCCATTGCAAAGTCCACAATCAGCTCCTTGGTTTTGCTGGTGTTGAGAGCCCGGTTATTGTGCTAGCACCATTTGGTCAATCGGTCGATCTCACTCCACGTTCCGGTGGGCGGCGCGACACTTGTCGCAGTGGCCTCTGCAGTCCGTCTGTCTTTTTTATTTTTTGTCTCGTTTTGAGTGTTTTCACACAGAGAGTGGTGTGTCTCTGGAACTCTCTGCCACAGAGGGTAGTTGAGGCCAGTTCATTGGCTATATTTAAGAGGGAGTTAGATGTGGCCCTTGTGGCTAAGGGGATCAGAGGGTATGGAGAGAAGGCAGGTACGGGATACTGAGTTGGATGATCAGCCATGATCATATTGAATGGCGGTGCAGGCTCGAATGGCCTACTCCTGCACCTAATTTCTATGTTTCTATGAGTGTAGTTATAGTGGGTTTTTTTAGCTGGGTATTTGTGGGGGGTGGGGGCCGTGGTGGGGGAAACCTTTAAAATCTTTTCCCTGTAAGGAGGACCCGACCTTTACTCTGTCGGGTCTCCGTTGTCGTTGGGGCCTAGCACCGTGGAGCCTCCAACCGGACTTTGGGCTCCAGTTGCGGAGCTGTGGGCTACTTACCAATGTGGAGCTGGCCGGGTTCGGAACGGGAGGAGCTGTGGCGGCGTGCTGCTGCTGCCCGACCCCGGAGATTTGGAGGCTCCAGCTGCAGGCCGGTGGACGGTAACACCGGGAGCTCGCGGGTCCCTGGTGGGAGACCGCTTTTCGGAGCTCCCGCAACGGCAACTTCTCCCGCCCGAGATGCGGGGTTGAAAATGACCCAGAGTGGGGCCTTACATCGTCCGGCGCGGCTTTAATGGCCGCGGGACTTGCTAGGGCCCACTGGGGGCTCCAACATCAAGACCCATAGCGCAGTCTTGCATCGCCTGGCGCGGCCTTAACTGCCGCGGGACTTATTTACCATCGCCCGCCGGGGGCTTTGACTCTGACATCAGGAGGAGAATGGGGAGTACAGGGGAGAGATAAGACTTTGCCTTCCATCACAGTGAGGAGGAGATTCACTGTGATGGATGTTTGTGTGAATTGTGTTTTGTCTCAGTTCTTTCTTGTTTGTATGACTGCAGAAACTAAATTTCGTTAATAAATGGCAATAAATGGCATTGTATTGTATTGTATACTTTAACTCGTCACCATCAGTGATTCGTCCTTCAACAGTGATGTCGATGGTGAACTTGATGATGGAGTTTGCACTATGTCCAGCTACACAGTCATGAGTATAGAGTGAGTACAGCATGGGGCTGAGCATGCAGCCTTGAGGTGCTCCTATGCTCATTGTTATCGAGGATGACACATTTCCACCAATATGGACAGACTGTGGTCTGTGGATGAGGAAGTCAAGGATCCTATTGCAAAGGGATGTGCAGAGACCGAGATCTGAAAGCTTGGTAACCAGCTTGGAGGGGATGATGGTGTTAAACGCCAAGCTGTAGTTATTGAATAACAGTCTGACATATGAGTTTTTGTTTTCCAAGTGGTCCAGAGAGGAGTGGAGATCCAGTGAGATTGCATCCACCGTTGATCTGTTGTGGCGGTAAGCGAACTGCAGTGGGTCGAGGTTCTTGTCGAGGTAGGAGTTGATATGCGCCATAATCAACCACTTCATCACCACAGACGTTAGTGCCAATGATCGATAGTCATTGAGGTACGTCACCTTGATCTTCTTGTGCACCGGTATTATTGATGCCTTTTAAAGCAAGTGGGAACCTCAGACGTCAGAAGTGAGAGTTTGAAAATGTCTGTAAAAACTCCAGCCAGTTGGTCTGCACAGCTTTCAGGTTGTGTTCTACCTATCAAAGCATGCATAAAACGCATTGAGCTCATCAAGGAGTGATGCTTCACTGACAATTGAGCTGTCTCCTGATTTTGCCTTGTAGGAGGTGATGGCGTTCAAGCCCTGCCACAGTTGCCGAACATCCGTCCCATCCTCCAGCTTGGAGCAGAAGTCCATTTTTGGCCTTTTTGATGGCCTTACCAAGATTGTATCTAGACTTCCTGTAGACCTCTGCATCTCCAGACCTGAATGCCCGGGATCTGGTCTTCAGAAGAGTGCGGATCTCATGGTTCATCCAAGGCTTCTGGTTAGGAAACCCTCGGAAGGTTTTTGTTGGGATGCACATTTGTTTGTGCAGTCTGTAATGACTGTGGCGTATTCATTCAGGTCTGTTGCTGAGTCCCTGAACATTGCCCAGTCTACAGACTCCAAACAGTCCTGGAGTTGTTTTCCACCCCCCGACCTGCTCTGTACAGTCCTCACCTCAGGGAGTGCGCTCTTCAATTGCTGCCTGTAGGCTGGAAGCAGCAGCACGGCAGTATATTCGGATTTACCGAAGTGGGCGCGAGGGATAGAGCGATAGGCATCTTTGATGGTCGTGTAGCAGTGGTCGAGGGTGTTTGATCCTCTGGTGCTGCAGGAGACATGTTGGTGGAAGTTAGGGAGCAATTTCTTCAGGTTGGCTTTGTTGAAGGTTTGTTTACCTGTCATGTTGATAGATGTAACTGTATCTTCTTATATATTGATTTGCAAGAGCAAGGATTGGTAGGAGGATGAACCGGGCTAATGTCTCCCAGTGCCTTCAAGGTCGTCTGCAGGAGGCGCCCAAGGGGATCAGAGATGGCAGGGCGAGGAGAGGGATGTCAGTTCATGGGACGATCTGGTTGAAGGCAACCTAGGAAGGCTCTGCAGGTGCCTGGGGTTTATCTGGATTAGGAACTGCTCCAGTAAACCGTGCATGGGCGCACTGGATTTTCGACTTGTGGGAACGGCGCCAAAACATGGCGGCAACTGCATGTGTAAATACGCAAAAAAAAACTCACTGTGCAGTTGCACATGCGACAAATAAAGCATCACTGAATCATTGAACTATTGAAGTTAAAATGTTTGTTTTTGGCAATGACCAAGAGCTTTATGGGGCTGATGAATAACACAAGCAAGATTGTCAGAATTGATGTTGGTCTCTTTATTGGCATATGCATGCTATGATGAGTTTTGATGCATTATTTTTGATGATTTTTGATTTTTGATGGACCTAGGGTTGAGATTTTTGATTGGAAAAAGGCTAACTTTGAGGGAATGCGCAAGGATTTAAAAGGAGTGAATTGGGACATTTTGTTTTATGGGAAGGATGTAGAAGAGAAATGGAGGACATTTAAAGGGGAAATTGTAAGAGTACAGAATCTTTATGTCCCTATTCGGTTGAAAGGAAATAGTAAAAATTGGAAAGAGCCATGGTTTTCAAGGGAAATTCGACATTTGGTTTGAAAAAAGAGAGATATCTACAATAATTATAGGAGGCATGGAGTAAATGAGCATTGCTGTTTCAGACAACAGCAGCAGACAATTCAGCCATTTCATAAAACTTTATTATTCCATATAAAACCATATATCAATATAACAATTACAGCACGGAAACAGGCCCTCTCGGCCCTTCCAGTCCGTGCCGACAATTTATTTTCCCCTAGTCCCATCTACCTGCACTCAGACCATACCCCTCCATTCCCTTCCCATCCATATACCTATCCACTTTACTTTTAAATGTTAAAATCGATCCTGCCTCCACCACTTCTGCTGGAAGATCATTCCACACAGCCACCACTCTCTGAGTAAAGAAGTTCCCCCTCATGTTACTCCTAAACTTCTGTCCCTTAATTCTCATGTCATGCCCTCTTGTTTAAATCTTCCCTGCCCTCAATGGGAAAAGCTTATCCACATCAACTCTGTCTATCCCTTTCATCATTTTAAAGACCTCAATCAAGTCCCCCCTTAACCTTCTGCACTCCAAAGAATAAAGACCTAACTTGTTCAACCTTTCTCTGTAACTTAGTTGCTGGAACCCAGGCAACATTCTAGTAAATCTCCTCTGTACTCTCTCTATTTTGTTGACATCCTTCCTATAATTAGGCAACCTAAATTGTACACCATACTCCAGAATTGGTCTCACCAATGCCTTGTACAATTTTAACATTACTTCCTTACTCCTATATTCAATGCTCTGATTTATAAAGGCCAGCACACCAAAAGCTTTCTTTACCACTCTATCTACATGCGATTCCACATTCAGGGAACACTGCACAGTTATTCCTAGATCCCTCTGTTCCACAGCATTCCTCAATTCCCTAACATTTACCATCTATGTCCTTTTTTGATTTGTCCTGCCAAGATGAAGCACTTCACACTTTACAATACATGCTATCTAGTCATAACTTTTGCAATGTTTGCACTCGTTGTGCTGATACTAGCGCCATGAGCATAACCACTTTAAGTGTTAACTTCGGAAAAGATAGTGACGTAATTGGAGCCCATTGCCGAAGCAGTGTGAGAGCTATACTGACATTCCAGATTTCTGTATATCTAGGCTTAGGAAGGTTCTTGTTAAAGATTCCTCTCATGAATCGGGACACGAATGGATCAGACCCGATAGATTGTTGTTCTGAAAACTGCCCTTAATAGGAGGACAAAGCACTCTGAGCACTATTAATGACTCTATATCTCAAGTGTTCATCAAAATGCAATGTAGCAAGGAACTCCAATACATCAGGTATGCTTGCAATATGATAATGTATATCTGACTGCAAGCAAACCATCTCCCATTTCTTAATATGAGACACATGTTGTTTCTTAGTGCTATCTCTCCAAGCTGCAGTTATCACATCCATGGTCCTACTCGACAGTGCAAGGCCTTGGAATGGTCTGGTTAGAACCTGCAGATTAACAAATTAATATGATCATGTAACAGATGACTTTCTCCTGTTCCTGGATGCACCAACAAATTACTGCAGTTGGGGACAGTCATGAATGGCTGAGTCATCATTCTGAGCAACAATGGGAACCATGGCTGTGTAGGCCAGTCTGGAATGACCAAAACGCCTAAGGCAGAGTCCTGCTCTATTTTGGTGAGGCATTGCCTAATAAGGCAGAATGGGGGAAAAGCATAAAATAATGTACGTCCCCAATGTAGCGAGAATGCATCCACTGCTACTGCTCCTGGATCTGGTTCCCACGAAACGTATTTATGCAACTGGTGATTTAGCCTGGATGCAAATAGATCAATATCTGGCAAACCATAGCAGCTGACAATCATTTTAAAAACATCAGGATTTAATATCCATTCTATGTTGTCATTAAATTTCCATGACCTGTTGTCTGCCACCACATTATCTCTACCTGGTAGGTAGATAGCTGAGACCCAGATGTTTCTGGAAATACTCCAGTGCCACATGAGGTTAGCCAGATTATTACATGATACTGACCTTATTCCTCCCATGTGATTGATATATGCAACAGCCGAGCTGAACATGTAAATTATTCATTGTTGAACAATAGGCTTTTAATCCATAGAATGCACCCAGTAATTCTAAGTAATTTATACCATGCCTGTGCAGGATTAAATCCTCTTGCACACACCATCTACCACCACAGCTCGACTCGCTGTCCGTGGCTCCCCATCCCAGAGCACTCACATCTGTTTGTAAAACCACTGAAGGTTGCTGAACCAAAATGTTTTTGGTAGTTTGTACAATATTGATAATCCACCATTGTAATTCAGTGATGGCTCTGGTTGGTAACTGCATATGTCTATCAAAATGACCTGCATGTTCTTTAAGAGCTTGTTCTCCATCTCATTGCAGACTTTGACAGTGAATGGGTCCAAACTCCACTGCAGGGAAAGCCGCCACCAATTTGCCAATAACACTGGCTACTTCCCAGATGGAGGGGTGTTGTTTTTCAGTGAGACTAGTGCAGACCTCCCTGATTTCCACAGCCTTGGCTGTAGGCATTGTCACTGACATATCAACTGAATCAATGACAAACCCCAATTAATCTTTTTTTTTGGGATGGCTCTAACTTGGATTTTGTTGGATGGACCAGAAACCGTAACCCTTCAAACAGGTGTTTGGTTGCTGAAACTGACTCCTCAGCTGTCTCCTCAGTGTTGCATATGATTAAAATATCATCTAGATAAGCCATTACAATGTGATTCTGGGCACGAAGTAGCAGCAGCACTGGTTTCAATAATTTCGTGAACAACCTAGGAGCTGAGGTTAACCCATTGGGTAATGCTTTAAATTGCCACAGTTGTCCCATCCAACTAAATTTCAAGTATCTCCAGTACTGATGATGAATTGGTACTGAATAATATGCATCCTTCAGATCTATGGTTGCCATATAACAGCCTTGTGATAACAGCTGTTTAGCAGTATTGAAGTTGTCCATTTTTAAATGCCTATACTCGACATAGGAATTTAACTGGATTAGATCCAGAATGACTCTACATCCCCCATCTTTTTTCTGTCTGGGAATATATTGGACACAAATTGTTGAGGCTGATATTTCGTCCGCTCAAATACCCCTTTTTGGGACAAAACCATATTTTCTTCTTTTACCTGTTTCAGTTTCTGTTCCAGAAAAAAAACAATACCTGACTAGGCATATTTTGTACAGGTGGATCAATTCCTGACATAAACTGTATTCGAGATCCTGACACAGTGTCCAGTATAAACCGATCCGATGTTATGCAGCACCATTCATCATAAAATAACTGCAACCTACCCCCAACCAGAGGTTGTTCCCCAGAAATTTTATCCTGGACAGAATGAATCACCCGTACCTCTACAGTCGACCTCGGAGTTTGTGTCCTTTTCGCCATACTGGGGTTGTAATTGGGATATACAGGTGGGTAATGCTGTCATCCCACTGGCCCCACTCTGCTTGGCCCTGCCCCGGATCTGACCCCCTTTGCACTGAAAACGACCTGTGAAGTGGCATTCTGGTGGAAGGGACATATGTTTTAATGAGACCGATGGTCTTGGCCTCTTCCTCCACGTCTTTGACTTGTTTGAGGAGGTCCACCCCAAATAAATAATCTGGGGCTTGGATATTTGTAGACCTACATAAAGCTGCAAATCTCGGGTTCAGCGTAGGTTTTATGGCTATTTTTCTTATACAGTTTACCTCGAAAAATGCGTTACACAGCAGGGCCAGCATATCCTACTATGTGCTGGACATTGGTGCCACTCGGACCATTTTACCAAAGATAGTGATGCCTGCTCCCACAAATTTGAGGACCCGTTGGAAACGGATTTCTTCTCCACGCATCGTTGCATTCATTTGTGCCCATATAGCAGAGTTCACAGTGGGCACTTTGAGCAATGCACAATTGACAGGTGTTTTGTATCTGGTGGCTGTTTCTTCCATGATTGCATCCTTTAGCTGATGAGTGGCCATGTAATTGATATTGGCCACCAGGTTTTCTTCCATGGCCTCACCAGTACCTTCTGGAATAGCAAAATTCCTTGCTACGTCCGGGACAGCTGGAGCATGGCTCATGTGCTCTGGTGTGTGCTCAAAAGCAGTGACACCAGCTTCAGGGTCAGACTCCACCTGACCTGGCTCTCCCGAGTCTTGCTCCAGGGAGGTCTTTTCCAGCCCTAAACGAGGTGCTGGAGAGGGTGAATACCACTGAAATTGAAAGGCAGTGTAATCTTCACTGTATGGGCCTCTATGTGAGGCTGCCTGGGGAATCCTAGGGGCATTCAACCCCGATTGAAAAATCTCATGGCTCATTAGAGTTTGGAGCATCCTCTCCATTTGGTCGAGCCATCCCCATACCTTTTTATTATCAGGAGGGGAGTCTTCCTCATCATCAGGCCCGTCAGATAAAACAGGCCTAAGAGATTTTCTCTTGGCCTTCCTTCCTGGTGGAGTGGCCTCAGTGCCCTGAAGCACGGGAGCCGATGGAGGCAGTTGAGCTGCTGTTAGAACAGCAGCCGGTATCGGAGACGGCATTACTGCAGCCGTTATCTCTCGACCCGATCTGCGATCTGGAACTGCGGGCCCGTGCGTTCCGCTCCTACTCCGGACAGTTTTCTTAACAACACCCTCCATACCACTAACTCCTGCTGGCTCCCGAACCAAACTTACAGAGTTTAAATACTCACAGGGAAAGTTTTAAATCACTTACCTGCGGGTTTGCTACTTACCGCTGGTGGAGCAGCGCTCTCCAGCCCGTCGGTGCACCGTGCGTCAGACGTAATGACGCGCATGCGCCTGTCGGGGCTTCTTCACGTAGTCAACCACGTGACTCCAAAGTAAAATATATATTTTCCTCCTTTATAGAAACATAGAAACATAGAAAATAGGTGCAGGAGTAGGCCATTCGGCCCTTCGAGCCTGCACCGCCATTCAATGTGATCATGGCTGATCATCCAACTCAGTATCCCGTACCTACCTTCTCTCCATACCCCCTGATCCCTTTAGTCACAAGTGCCACATCTAACGCCCTCTTAAATATAGCATATTATGTTGATTCAAAGTCCTGTCCTTATCCTTTTTAGTTGGGGACGCTGCGAGTCGATTGCCCTGCCAGCAGCGTGTTCGTTATTTCAACTTTTTTTTATTTTTGGTTTGTCTAAGTGTTTATTTTGGGTGTCTCTCAGTGTGTCTTGTGTTGGGGGTGGTGGGGGGAAAAGGGGAGAAACTGTTTTTCAGTCGCTTCCTCTATGGAGAGAGGCAACATTTTCCATGTTGCTTCTCCACCTCCCCTCTCGCAGCCTAACATCCTGGATTGGAGCAGCCTTTCCTGGAGTTGGGCCCAGAGCTTGAGGAGCAGGTGCAGAGTGGATTTTTCCATCGCGGAGCTGGGGCGGACCCTTGCCGGAGGTCGCCAGAAAGGAATGCTCTGATCGCTGGCCTGGTGACTTTGGCATCGTGCGGGCTGTGGTCTGCGGAGCTTCTAGCCACGGGCAGGGAGTGGACTTGTCATCCGGAGTTTGAGATCACATGCCAGGGATCGCCGGAGAAGAGCTCCGACCGCCGGCCAGCGGCATATAACATCCTGAAGCCGCGGTCTCCGGTAGAAAAGTGGCCGATTCAGGTACTCCAAACCGCAGATTGTGTTTGACCATCCCGACGTCAGAGTTTCGCTCATCCCGATGCGAGGGCCTGTATATCCGGCCGACCATAGCGGCGACTAAGGGGGGGGGGGGGGGAGGTTCATGGCCCTGACCACATATGAACAAAGGGAGGATGACTGACTGAACTTTGTTGTCTTCCACCACATTGAAGAATGCTGTGGTGGATATTTGTGTTAATTCTATTGCGTATTGTGTGTTCTTTTTTCAACTGTATCGCTGCATAGCAAAAACCATTTCACTGTACCTTAGTTTAGTGAATGTGACTAATAAATTTTACTTTGATTTTGACTTTCCAAACCAGCAAAATTCATAGGGCCAGGATCAGTGATGGCTAAGATTGTACATTTTACTTCGGAGTCACGTGAGTGACTACGTGATGAAGAACCCCGTCCAGCCTCACGTGCGTCATTACATCAGATGCATTGGTGCAGACGACCGGTTGGAGCAGCAGAGCTCCTCCAGCGGTAAGTTTAAAACACCTCGAGGTAAGTGAGCCTGGAGGTCGCTTTCTGTATTTGCGGTTGATTTTCAGGACTTACAGGTGTTTCAAGATGCAGAAAGCAACAAAGGTGAAAGCAAGGCAACCCGTTGGTAAAAGTTTGGAGGACCCGCGGGAGTGCGGCTAGCGGGTGCCCGCCCAGCTCACCGAATTTGTCACCAGCAGGGGGGCTTGCCCCAGCAGATACGTTGCCTATGAGCAGCGTTGCTGTGCCGGTAGGGCGTAAGGCCACAGCAAAGTCTGCTAGGCCCATTGACCCAGAGTCGGGCCTGGAGGTTTCACCTCTGCAAGGGGAGTCTGTTTGCTCACGGCTCTCCCAGATCAAGCTCCTACTGCAGAGGATGCTCGATAAGGACACACTCCTGGAGGAGGAGTGTCGTTCATGCCAGGCTGTTGGAGAGCCTGTGCCTGCAGCACCTGGAAAAGGGCTGCATGATTACCCACTCATGGAGGAGGAGGGTTTGCTGGCTTGGGGGTATACTGATGCCGAGTCAGTGGCTGTACAGAGCCCAAAGGGTGAAGGGCAAGAGGTTTCAATACCCAACCTAGCTGCAAAGTTTTCAATCCCCAGAGAAGCAGGGGAGCCATTGGGGGAGGAGTTGGCAACTACCATCCAGTATAAGCTCTCCCATCAGCTCCAAGAGCTGGCAATGGACAACACTGCTAAAAGGTATGAAACCCCAGTTAGCTGTGGGTTGTTGAAGGAGCCGGTGGTCAACCATGTCATATGGGGCCAAATGGGCAGTGCGGGCACAAAAGATAAAGCTCCAGAGGGTGCTCAAGTTGCTTGCAGCAGGAATCATTGCGTTCGCCAGAACGGTGGACGAGGGGCACATGACGGAAGTTCATCAGGATGCTTTGGGGCTCCTGTGCAGTGCACATTTTGAAATGAACTGCATACGAAAGAGTGCCATATGCCCAGCCATTCACCCAAAATGTGCAGCACTCTGCAAACCGAACAAAATACAACTGCCTAATCTGTTGTTTTGGGGAGGACCTCGCAAAGCGAGTAAAATAACTTGATGAGGAGGCAAAAACTGTGGGCCTCATAAAAACAAGCAGCAAAATAGGCAGGTGGGTTTTCCCCCAATCGACGGGGTGCTATGACAGGGGCTGGTGAAGGGACGAGCCGCTCATTCCCAAACACACGCAGCTGGCAGCCTACCACAGGCACACGGGGAAGGATGAATTTCCCTACGAGGGGCCGACGGCAACAAGCACTGTCAGGAAATGTGCAGGTAAGAGATTTTGCTCCTGAAAAAAACAAATTAAGTGGGAAAGATGTTCAAGTTGGGGGCAGATTATACTTGTTCCTCAAACAATGGCAGGAGATAACATTAGATTTATTTGTGCTGGGCAGTACAGAGGGGTTGAAAATTGAATTCTACCCTACTGTGTGTACACCCACTCAGTATGTCCCACATCGAACACTCGTGTTTTCACAAGAAGAGAATATGCAGATGTAGGCAGAACTTGAGAAAGTTATTGAGAAGTTGGTTCGTCAATCCCATCAGTTTGTGTCAAGTATTTTTCCTAGGTCTAAAAAGGATGGGGGATGTAGAATAATTCTGGACCTGATGAGCCTGGGCCCTTTTGTGCAGCATAGACATTTCAAAATGGAAACTTTTTCTACTGCTAAACTTTTTCTACTGGTTTGCAAAGGGCAATACGGCAAGCATAGATCTTAAAGATGCATATTACTCAGTGTCTGTTCATTGTGATGATAGGAGGTATTTGAAGTTTAGCTGGATGTCAGTTATGGCAATTCAAAGCACTGCCTAATGGATTTTACTTTGGTCACGTGAGTGATTCTGTAAAGAAGCCCCGCCAGTGCGCATGCGCATCATTACATCAGACGCATGGCGCAGCGATGGGCTGGAGAGCGCAGCTCCACCAGCGGTAAGTGAAAACTCGCAGGTAAGTTTTAAACTACGCTGCAAATGTTCCCAAGGTCCTGTAAGGCTGGTTTCAGGTGCCAGCAGGGACATGGACAAATCGGGTAAAGGGAGGTCGAGGCGTGCCGCCGGGTAAGTCAAGAAAATTGACCATGGGACTGCAGTCAGCGGGCGGGTGCTTATGCCAGCTCCAGGACTGCTGAGAGTTCAACCAGTGGCAGCGACTCTGCTGCCACAGAGCACCATGGCCACTCCAGTCGGGAGGAAGGCCAAAATAAAATTACCAAGGCCTGTGGACATTGATGAGTCAGGCCAACTGGACTCCCACCCACCATGGAAGACATCTGGGGACGTCTAGACAAAATAGAGGACCTCATGGGAAAGATACTCCATCATGAGGTGTTCCAACCAGAGTTCTATACTCCTGTGTTACTGCAGCAGCCTCCGGCACAAGTCTATACAGGGAAGACCTGTACCAACAGGAGTAACCATACGTCCGCGGGTCTGCATGGGGTCCCATATCAGCAATGCCATGTCAAGGGCTGCATGATACCTCTCTTATGCATGAGCTGGGAGAGCCATGCCAGTATGATACTGACCCTGAAGTTAGTGGTATAGCAGGGGAACATACCGCAAAGCACACGAGCTTAGCTCCAGGTGTGCCGGACGTGGCATGCAAATTTGCCATACCAGCAGGAACTGGTGAGGCAATGGAGGAAAATCTGGCCAGAAACATTAATTACACGACCTCTCACCAGCTCAAGGAATCAACAATGGATGAAACACCTGTGAATTGTGCATCACTCAGAGTGCCCACTGTGAACCAGGCCATCTGGGAACAAATGGGTGCAACCATGCGATTGCATGAACAAAGGCTGCAGAAAGCCTTACAACTAATCGGATCAGGCATAAAGGCATTTGGGCGGTCAGTCGAAGGGGCACCACTATCAGACACACAGCGGATATGTTAGCCCTGCTCTGTAACGCCCATTTTGAGATCAAGTGCCTGACAAAAAACGCCATCAAACCAACTTTGAATCCGAAATTTGCAGCACTGTGCAGATCATCCAACATACAGCCACAAAACTTGTTGTTTGGTGAAGATCTGGCAAAACAAGTCAAGGACTTAGATGACGAGGCGAAGACTGTCGGCCTTATCAAATCACTTTCGACAAGCAGGATGCCGCCTCGTCAACCATACCCCTTCAGACGGGTCACAGACGCTGGTGCGGGGCAAGGACCAAGCGGGGCTCTCCCATTACTACGCCATTGGCATGCACCAGTGCACATCCCCAGCAAAATTAGGAGGCAAATGAATCCAGCAACCATGGCGGTATGAGCAGCTGGACTTGTCCAGGACATATCCTCTAGAGACCAGTCACCAGTAGGGGGTAGATTGCAATTGTTCTACAATGAATGGTACTGCATAATATCAGATGTGTTTATACTGGACAGTATCCAGGGGTTTCGAATTGAGTTTAATTTTTATTTTTTAAAGTCAAGAATTGGTGTTTTCTAAACCAGAAACTTTACAGGTAAATGATAAAAATGAAACATTATTCAAAATAGGGGTAATTGAAAGGACAGCTCATCAGCCTCTGCACTAATATATTCCCCAAGCAAAAGAAGGATGTTGGATGTCGAATCATTCTAGACCTAACCCGAATGAACTCCTATGTCCAGTATAAACAGTTTAAAATGGAAACTTTCAGTACTGTTAGGCAACTGGTTTCCAAAGGGTGTTATATGGCAAGTATAGATCTGAAAGATGCATATTATTCAGCACCAATTCATTACAATTACCGTAGATATTGAAATTTAGTTGGATGAGACAGATGTGGCAGTTTAAACTTTGCCAAATGGGTAACCCTCAGCCGCAGCTTGTTTACAAAATTGTTGAAACCAGTATTGGGACTACTCCAGGCTCAGAATCACTTGTGATGGCATACTTGGATGGTGTTCTGATCATAGGCAATACTCAGGGAGCAGCATAATTTTCTGTTTCAGTTACCAAACATATGTTCAAAAGGTTGGGATTCCTCATCCATCCAACTAAATCTAAATTGATGTCATCTAGAATCATTGACTATTTGGGGTTCACCATTGATTCAACTAACATGTCAGTGACTCTGCCTACGGCCAAAAGATTTAAAATTATGGAGGCCTGCAGCAGTCTGGTAGATGATCAGCAACCCTCCATCCAACAAGTGGCTATTGTTATTGGCAAATTAATAGCAGCCTTCCCTGGAGTGCAATTTGGGCCTCTACACTATCAGAATGTGGAACAAGCTAAGGAACAGGCACTCAAAAAACATGCAGGTCATTTCGATAGACCGATGCAGTTGACAGTCCAAGCTATCACCAAGTTGCAAAGGTGGATAACAAATGCCTCACATTGTTCTAGTAACATTCTGAGTAAACAACCTTCAGTTGTTTTACAAACTGATGTGAGTGTTTCGGGATGGGGAGCCACTGATATCAATTCCAGTTGCGGTGGCAGATGGAGTATGCATGAGGCAGTAATCCTACAGATGCATGGGGTAAACTATTTGGAACCGTTGGGGGCATTCTATGGCCTAAAAGCATACTGTTCAACAAATGCATGATTTACATGTTCAGATTCAGATTCAGATTCAATTTTAATTGTCATTGTCAGTGTACAGTACAGAGACAACGAAATGCATGTTCAGCTCCAGATCGACAATACCACAGCAGTTGCATATATTAATCACATGGGTGGAATTAAGTCATTATCATGTGATAATCTGGCTAAACCTCATCTGGCACTGGTGTATTACTAGAAACATCTGAGTCTCAGCAATCTACCTACCAGGTAGAGATGATGTGGTGGCAGACACCAGGTCACGTAAATTTAATGGCAACACAGAATGGGTGTTGAATCCAAAAGTTTTAAAAAAGATTGCCACCCAGTATGGATTGCCAGACATAGATCTGTTGCATCCAGGCTAAATCACCAGTTACTTAAATATGTCTCATAGGAACCGGATCCAGGGGCAGTAGCGGTGGATGCATTCTCGCTACATTGGGGAGGTATGCTCTTTTACGCTTTTCCCCCCCATTCTGCTTTATCAGTCAATGTCTCACCAACATTGAGCAGGACTCCACTTCAGGCGTTTGGTAGTCCCCGACTGGCCCACACAGCCATGGTTCCCATTGGTTCTGAGACTGATGACACAGCCATTCATGGTTATCCCCAAATGCAGCAACTTGTTGGTTCACCCTGTGACAGGAAAGAGTCACCCTTTCCATAATCGTATTAATCTGTTGATTTGCAGATTCTGACAAGACAATTCCAGGGGCTCAGACAATCAAGTCAGACCATGGATGTGATAACTATAGTCTGGAGGGATAGTACGAAAAAACTATACTATCTCATATAAAAAATGGGAGATGCTCTGCTTACAGTCAAATATATCTTATCACACTGCAGGCATACCTGATGTATTGGAGTTCCTTATTACATTACACTTTGTTGAGCAATTGAGTTACAGTGCCATGAATAGTGCTAGGAGTGCATTGTTCTCCTATTAATGGCAGTGGTCGAGACAACATTCTGTCGGATCTCATCCATTGGTGTTTCAATTCATGAAAGGTATTTTAACAAGAACCCTCCTAGACCTAGATATACGGGAATCTGGGATGTGAGCATAGTTCTCACACTGCTTCGTTAATCGGCTCCAATTACATCTCTGTCTTTCCAAAATTAACACTTTAAGTAGTCATGGTCATGGTGCTCGTTTCAGCGCAATGGGTCCAGACATTGCAAACGCTGCGACTGGACAGCATGCATTTTTCTGTAAATAATATTACTTTGTATGTATATGACCTAATCACACAAAGCAGGCCCGGGACGTCTGGGACCAAAATAAGCCTTAGGGCAAACCCATTGACCTGCGACTATCTGTAGTTACGCACCTGAGGTCACCAAGAGTCTTAGAGGCTCCAAAACAACGATGCTCATCAGTCACAAAAAACCTCCTACAAAGGTGTCTGTGCAGATCATTTCTAGGTGGCTGAAACAGGTTTAGGATTGTGCTGGAGTAGACACTGTTGTGTTTAAATCTCACTCCACCAGGGTGGTATCAACATCCGCATCGAGTGCACTGGACATCCCTTTAGACCAAATCCTCGGGGCCGCAGGATGGTCCAGTGAAGGGACTTTTCAATGGTTCTATAACAAATCTGTCCTCACGACGGAAGGATTTGGGCTTGCTATTTTGGGTTCTGTTTGTAATTTTTCCCTGGGAGAGAGGGGTCGTTATTGCTTCTTTTGTTATTAAGACATTAATTTGTATAATTCAAACAATGTTCAATATATTATTTGTTTACCCTGTGTCAACCGAAGCAGTGTGTCATATGGATCTGGATTTATGGCATGAAATCACAGAGCTTTGAAATGTTCACGGAATCACTCACGTGACTCCGAAGTAAAATAGTAAGATTAAATGAGAAACTTACCAGTTTGAAGTTTGATCTTTAGTTTATGAGGAGTTATGGTAAACGATAACATGCCCTCTCCTCCAGGCCCTCATAATCGCAAAGATCATCTGGTAGTTCTAGTCTTCTGAGTCTTACTATATCACTTCGACTGTAGATACTGTGATTTCACTCCGCTGGTTTGAAGATTGACGCGCATGCGCATTGGCAGGGCTTCTTCACGTATTCGCTCACCGTAACTCCCCATAAAATAAAGATCCAACTTCAACTGGTAATCTCAACCCCTAGATTGATTACCAAATTGTTAAAACCTGTTCTGAGGCTACTCCAAGCTCAAAGTCATGTTGTAATGACCTATTTAGATGATATTTTAAGTGTCAGAAAGACTCGGAATGCCGCTGAATCAGTTTCAGTTGTTAAACTCACATTTGAGCAATTGGGGTTCATCATTCATCCAGATAAATCCAAAATAACACCAGTTAAAATTATTGATTACTTAGGCTTTACCATGAACTCAGATCACATGTTAGTGACTCTGCCCAGTGACAATTGAAGGTTGTATCAAGCTCCTTGGTGAACAACGACCTTCAATTAAACAGGTGGGCAGTTTAATTGGTAAGTTGGTGGCTGCTTTTCCAGCTGTGCAGTTTGGACCTCTGCATTATCAACACTTACAATGAGCAAAAGAGCAGGCACTGAGGACACGTGCAGGTCATTTTGACAGGCCCATGGGATTGCCAGCTGAAGCCATTTCAGAAATACAATGGTGGATCACAAATGTCTCAAGTGCTTCCAGGGAAGTTTTGGTTGAACCACCTTCCATAGTCTTACAGACTGATGTTAGTGCTCTAAGTTGGGGTGCTACTGATATGTCTTCCAGTTGTGGAGGCAGAAGAAATAGTGATAAGACATCCCTTCTGCAATTGCGAGGGATCAAGTATTTAGAGCTTTTGGGAACCTTTTATGGGCTTAAAGCTTATTGCTCTGCAAAGCGTCACTTGCATGTGCAGGTTCAAATTAACAACACTACAGCAGTGGCACATGTTAATCACATGGGTGGTGTTAAGTCGGAATCTTGTGACAGATTGGCTTATCATATCAGGAGCTGGTACATTGACGAAACATTTGGCTTTCAGCAATCTACTTACGAGGTAGATTCAACATAGTGGTCACGCCAATTCAATGACAACATAGAATGGATGTTAAATCAGGACAAATTTAATGATGTGGTTGCACGATATGGAATGCCAGATATTGATTTATTTGCATCTAGAATAAACCATCAGTTGCCTAAATACATTTCATGGGAACCAGATCCTGGTGCAGCAGCGGTCGATGCATTCTCGCTGCATTGGGGTGGAATGTTTTTATATGCATTTCCTCCATTCTATCTCATCAGTTGATACTGGCAAAAAAATCAAGCATGACTCTGCTTCTGGAGTATTGGTAGTGCCTACTCAGCCATGGTTACCTCGTGTTGCAGATGGCTATTCAGCCTCATATGATTGTTCCCAAACATAAAACCTACTGGTGAACCCGATAACTGGCGATCAACATCCTTTACATGATTGTATTGATCTGTTAATTTGCAAATTCTAAGAAGACCATACCTGGGGAGAGGACTGTCTGATCGCACCGAGGTTATTCTCATGTCGGCCTGGAGGGATAGTACCCAGAAGCAGTACATCTCCTCCATAAGAAAATGGGAGGTGTTCTGCTTACGGCAGAATATTTCATATCAAACTGCAGGCATCCCAGACGTGCTGGAGTTCTTGTCAACTCTCAATTTCGATCAAAAGTTAAGCTATAGTGCGATCAATACAGCCAGAAGTGCTCTGTCTTCTTATTTATCCATGGTGTCAGAATTACATTCAATGGGGATACATCCGTTAATCTCTAGATTTATGAAGGGAGTTTAAATTCTAATCCTCCTAGGCCCAGGTATTCTGTTATCTGGAATGTAAGCAAAGTTCTTATGTTCCTTCGCCAGTGGATTCCTGTCACAGTCCTATCTCTAGCCAAACTAACCATGAAGGTGGTCATGCTTGTGGCGTTGGTATCAGCCCAACGTGTGCAGACATTACGGAAGCTGCGGCTAGACAGGATGGAGGTATCAGCAGATGACATCACTGTTTATGTTTATGATCTGCTCAAGCAGAGTAGAATAGGGGTGACAGGGTGTAAGATTGTCCTTTCGGCATACCCCAAGGATTCCCGCCTGTGTGTAGTGTCATATTTGTCCCATTACATTGAGGCTACCAGAACCCTAAGAGGAACAGAGTCAGCATTGTTCATTGGCCACAAAAAATGCACAGCAAGGTGTCGGTGCAAACAATTTCAAGGTGACTAAAGCAGGTTCTGGTGAGCGTCGGGATTGATACTGATAAATTTAAATCTCATTCCACCAGGGCGGCATCAACTTCAGTGGCCAGGGCGATGGATGTTCCTATATTCCATATCCTCGTGGCCGCAGGATGGTCCAGTGAGCTGATGTTCTAGAGGTTTTAATATAAGCCAATTGCAAGGCTGGGGGTATTTGCTAATTCTGTTTTAAGTTCAGTTGTATAGTTTCCCCCGGGATAGAGGGGTTGCTATTTTTTTTTTGTAAAAATAAACCGTTAATTCGTTTAAGCAATGTTATGATTGATGCATTATTGATTATTTAATTATGTTGAGTGAGAGGCCGGGATTTGTATCTGTGGCATGAAATCACAGAGCTTTGAAGTCTTCACATAGTCACTCACGTGACTCCGAAGTAATATAGTAAGATTAAACGAGAACTTACCAGTTTGAAGTTTGATCTTTATTTTATGAGAAGTTACGATGAGGGATTACGTGAAAATCCCTGACTGCCCGCAGAGCGCGTCATTCTTCAAAGCAGGTAAAATCACAGGTAATAGTGACTGAAGTATACTAGTAAGAAGTCTACTAAGACTAGAACTACCAGATGATATTGATGTGGGTCGGGAGTGGAGGGCACGTAATCCCTCATCGTAAATTGGCCGACACTGCTATGGACCCGGCGTCAGACTAATACTGACCTGTTGGCTTTAATGTGTTGGGGTATGCTCTCTGCAAAAATTCCAACAAGTCTATTTGATAACAACTTAAATTGAATAGAGGAGCCCAATTTCTCAAACATGGTTTGAGACTGAAACAGCGGATTATACTATTATAGTGCCTCATTACAGCAATGCTTCCACCAAATATCCCCAATGATACTGTAAATGAGCACCACTATGACTCCAGTTGTTTATCAGCCATCTTTCATAATTAACAGGCACAGCTGTCATCCTTCGTATCTGCCTTGAACGGCAACTCTGGCCCAATTCCCGAGCCTGTCTTCTAAGACAACCTGACCATAATAATGAACCTGATTACTAATTTTAATTTGTGTAAAACAATTCTAGCCATAATTCTGACCTGTCTCGAAAGACAAGTCTGCCGATATTTTTGAACCTATCTTGAAGGCAACCCTGGTCAAAGTACTGTGCTTACCTAAACATAATTCTGGCCCAATTTCAGCCTGCTTAGAATGCTAGTATTGTCCAATTTTACATGGTTAGATGCCTCTAAATTGATGACAAATGTCTTGATCATTTGTATTGTTCAACCAAGTGTAAATCTTATCCACTTGTAAATGGTCCCTTGCTGTAGAACTAAGAACAAACTGGCCCGGGAAGCTCACCTCTCCCATGAGGGAAACATTATGCAGCCCTTCTACAGATGTTGCTGCCAACCTTAACCAGCCCTGCTACAAGGTGCTGTTAACATGGCTCTCCCATATGCCGGTGCTTCCATAGCCTCGGCCTCAATATAAAGCAGCCCTGGTACATGGTGCTGCTGATGTGGCCTCTCCCATAGGCCGTCACTGCCATCTCTCAGTATACCATAAAGCAGCCCTGTGGAATAGGCGCTGCTGACTTGGGCTCACCCATACGCCCGGCATTGCCATAGCCTCGGCATCCAATAAAGCAGCCCTGTACAATAGGGACTGCTGGCTCGGGCTCATCCTTGTGCCCGGCTTCCCGTCAAGCAGCCCTGTGCAATAGGTGCTGCTGATGTATTGCCTTGAATTTGGCATCCCTTCAAGCAGCCCTGTGCAATAGGTGCTGCTGACTCGGGCTTAAACATATGCCTGGCATTGCCATAGATTCCAAGATGGCGCCTGCCTGCGGCGACTTTTGCGGAGCACCAGAACAGAAAAGAATTACCTACAACTTCTATCAACTCACCTGCATCAAGGAAACGGCAGTAATCAGCACCGTTTCAAACAGGCTGCTTGTGCAGCTGAAAGCGCTGGAAATTTTGTGATTTCCCGCAGTTGCAGGAGCCCCAGACTTTAAACTTTCCCACGCTGGCTGTGAAACTCCCGACCCGACTGAGGATCCCAGGTACGGCACCTGGAAACCCCGGTATGACCTCCAGAGCCGACGGGCTGGATATCCGAGAAGAAATGAAGCTTGGAGCTGCTGACTTTGAGGGAACCCCCATTCCTTACGGATCTGGAGCTGCCGTCAGTGAGGGAATTCCCGTTCCAGCGCTGGTCCGCAGAAACAGCAGGTACAGGAAACACAGTACCTGGAAACAAAGGGGAAGCCTCCATTGTGTCTGGAAACATGGCAGAAGGGCAGGACTTCAGGTCAGACTGAAGCGCAGGGGACTTCGCCCCCCCTCTCCCTACTATCCTACTGGCCAATGTACAGTCCCTTGAAAATAAAGTGGAGGACTTAAGGGCAAGGCTGCTCTATCAAAGGGAGCTGAGGGAATGCTCTGTGTTCTGTTTCACAGAGACATGGCTCACCCCCAGCTCCCCAGACTCAGTGGTCCAGCCTGATGGGTTCTCCATCTACCGCATGGACTATACACTGACATCGGGGAAAGGGAGAGGAGGGGGTGTCTGCCTCATGGTCAACTCTGCGAGGTGCTCAGACATGGCAGTCCTGTCCAACTCCTGCTCTCCACACCTCGAACATCTGGTGGTGAAGTGCTGTCCCTTCTACCTACCGAGTGGAATTCACCTCCATCATCCTGACCGCGGTCTACATCCCACCCCAGGCAGACATCGTCTGGCACTGGAGGAGCTGCACACCATGGTCAACAAACACCAAACGTCTTACCTCGAGGCATTTACCACCATTGCTGGGAACTTCAATAAGGCAAACATAAAGAAATCACTCCCAACTTCCACCAACATGTCTCCTGCTGCACCAGAGGACCAAACACCCTCGACCACTGCGACACCACCATCAAGAATGCCTACTGCTCTATCCCTCGCCCTCACTTCGGTAAATCCGACCATACCACGGTGCTGCTTCTTCCTGTCTACAGGCAGCAATTAAAGAGCGCACCCCCAGACGTGAGGACAGTACAGAGCAGGTCGGGGAGGGGTGGTGGCAGAGGAACAACTACAGGACTGTTTGGTGTCTGTAGACTGGGCAATGTTCAAGGACTCGGCAACGGACTTGAATGAATACGCCACAGTCGTTACAGACTTCATTAAGAAATGTGTGGAGGACTGCATCCCTACAAAAACCTTCTGAATGTTTCCCAATCAGAAACCTTGGATGAACTGTGAGATCCACACTCTTCTGAAGACCAGACACTGGGCATTCATGTCTGATGATACAGTGGTCTACAAGAAGTCCAGATACGACCTTGGTAAAGCCATCAAAAAGGCGAAAAGGGAGTTCTGCTCCAAGCTAGAGGATGAGACAGATGTTCGGCAGCTGTGGCAAGGACTGAATGCAATCATCTCCTACAAGGCAAAATCAGGAGGCAGCTCGGATGTCGGCGATACATCACTCCCTGATGAACTCAATGCATTTTACGCACGCTTTGATAGGGAGAACACCGATGTGCCTTCCTGAGCCCCCATTCGCTGTGATGGTATTTCAGCCTCAGTCACAGAGGCCGACGTCAGGAAATCCTTCAGAGGGGTGAACCCTCGAAAAGTGTCTGGACCTGATGGCATACCTGGTCGTGTTCTTAAAAACCTGTGCAGACCAACTGGCTGGAGTTTTTACGGACATTTTCAACTTGTCACTTCTGAGGTCTGAGGTTCCCACCTGCTTCAAAAGGGCATCAATAATATCGGTGCCCAAGAAGAGCAAGGTGACGTGCCTCAATGACTATTGACCTGTGGCACTAAGGCCTCTGGTGATGAAGTGCTTCGAGAGGTTGATCATGGCACAAATCAACTCCTACCTCGACAAAAACCTGGACCCACTGCAGTTCGCTTACCTCCACAACAGATCAACGGTGGACGAGATCTCGCTGGCCCTCTACTCCGCTCTGGACCACTTGTACAACAAAAACTCATATGTCAGGCTGTTATTCATTTACTACAGCTCGGCATTTACCACAATCATTCCCCCCAAGCTGGTTACGAAACTTGCAGAACTGGGTCTCTGCGCATCCCTCTGCAATTGGATCCTCGACTTCCTCATTGACAGACCACAGTCTGTTCGTATTGGTGGAAATGTGTCAGACTCGATAGCAATCAGCACGGGACCACCTCAAGGCTGCATGCTCAGCCCCCTGCTGTACTCACTCTATACTCATGACTGCATAGCCGATCATAGTGCAAACTCCATCATCAAGTTTGCTGATGACACCACTGTTGTGGGACATATCACTGATGGGGATGAGTCAAAGTATAGAAGAGAGATCGAGCAACTGTCCATATGGTGCCAGCACAACAACCTGGCCCTCAACACCAGCAAAACCAAGGATCTGATTGTGGACTTTTGTCGATGGTTGAAAGGGTCAAGAGCTTCAAATTCCTGGGCGTGCACATCTTTTATTTTATTTAAATTTATTCATGGATAACCCCTTGAGATGGACAATTATCTCGTTTTCAAGAGGGTCCAACATAGAACATACAGCACAAGACCTAACATACATAGAGGCTCATCTTCATCTCTGAAGATCTTTCCTGGTCCAAGAACACAGATGCAATTATTAAGAAAGCTCATCAGCGCCTCTACTTCCTGAGAAGATTACGGAGAGTCGGTCTGTCAAGGAGGACTCTGTCTAACATCTACAGGTGCACAGTAGAGAGCCTGCTGACCGGTTGCATCGTTGGTTGGTTCAGCAACTTGAGCGCCCTGGCGAGAAAAAGACTACAAAATGTATTTAGCAATAGCTACTTCCCCACAGCCATCAGGCTATTAAACTTGGCTCGGACAAAACTCTGAACATCAATATCCCTCCATCTGTTATTTGCACTTTATTAATTTATTCATTCATGTGTGTATTTACGTATATGATTGTAGTCAATGCCTACTATGTTCTGTTGTGCTATGCAAAGAAATAATTTCATTGTCCTGTCAGGGACTCATGACAATAAACTCTTTTGACTCTTTTTGACTCTTTTTGTCTCCTTTGATTCTTTGACTCTTGATTCAACATCCCCAACAGCAGCCCTGTGCAAAAAAGGTGCTGCTGGCTCAGGCTCACCCTTATGCCTGGCACTGTCACAACTCATGTATTTGGGGTGTATGTAGATGGAACCTCCTTTCCACAAGGGCTCCATCCTGGTCAACCTAAAATGATTTTTAATACCCGGAGGGGAACCCTTCCGGCATCAGGGCTGACCATATTGGCCAGTTCCCCCTCCCCCCCGTCCATCCTATAACTATTGCAGTCTGGATAACGTATTGCTGCTGAGTTTCCCCTCCCTGGGGAAGCCTAGCATGTGTGTGCCTTACCAAGGGGAACCCCCCACGGCACCCGGGCTGACCGTTCTGGTCAGCTTCAGCCCCATATCATGGGCCACTGCAGTCTAAAACCGCACTTCCGCTGCAGTTCCCCTCCCCGGGAACCCAGCGTTGAGAAGTCACTGACCATTCTGGTCAGTTTCTGCCCATATCGTGGGCCTCTGCAGTCTAAAACTGCACTGCTGCTGCAGTTCCCCTCCCCAGGAACCCACCGTTCCGAAGTCACTGACCGTTTTGTCAGTGACTGAACTCCGCGAGCCCGACATTTCTGCAGCTGCCCGCTTCCGCGGTAGGACCGGAGTCTCCCCACAGCCGCAGCTGGTTCCCTCATCGGCACCCGCGAAGTACACAGCAGGAACCTCTGTGGAAGAAAAGGTTCCTGCAGAACATCAAAAACAGGTAAGAAATAACTTACCTGGAGTTTAAACTTACCTCTGGTAGGAGCAAGGTGCCTCCCAGACTGGTGCTTCGCAATGCGTGCGTCGTAATGATGCGCTCTGCGGGCAGTCGGGGTTCTTCACGGAATGACTCACGTGACTCCGAAGTAAAATAGTAAGATTAAATGAGAATTTACCAGTTTGAAGTTTGATCTTTATTTTATGAGGAGTTACGATGAAGGATTACGTGCCCACCGCTCCCAACCCTCATAAATGTAATCTGGTAGTTTAAGTCTTCTGTTATCTTACTATTATACTTCAGTCATTATTACCTGTGATTTCACACCGCTGCTTTGCAGATTGACGCACGTGCGGCTGGACGGGGTTCTTCTTCACGTAGTCCCTCATCGTAACTCCTCATAAAATAAAGATCAAACTTCAAACTGGTAAGTTCTCATTTAATCATACTATTAAATGGCAATAGGCAAGGGAGAGAGCTATTTTTAACAGCATCCAAATATAGATTGAAGCACTGAACATATTGAGCATTATTGTATTTTTACACATATATCTTTGATGTAGATTAAATCACATAAATTTGGTTTATTTGAACTGGTGTGAGAACTGGCTATCTTGGCAGTTGCTCCGTTGAGCACTAGGGCAGTACATTCTACACACTTTTTTTTTTGTTAATATTTTTTATTAGAAGTTAATGCATATTGATACATATTAAGACAATTTAAAATGTAAGAAAAAAGAGCAACAAAAGAATTTACTATTCATCTCATACATTCTTAATATTTATAAAATTTACAGTCATTCTTGTTTATACTTTTACATATTTTTTTATTATTTTTAATAAAGAAGGAAATTAATAGAAAGAAATAATAAAATAAATTAAAATAATAATAAAAATAGAAAATCAATAATATGAGTGGAGTTTTAAACATTCTATTCTACATTGGAGATATATCAGTGATCTATTATATATAATTCTTCATCCATTCCCCATCCAGGTTTCAGTCAGGCCCTCGAACCGAGCCCATTTGTCCCATTAGATAATCAATAAATGGAGACCATGTTCCTCTAAACTGATCTAGCCTGTCCGAGAGGACAAGTCTTAATCTTTCCAAATGAAGTGTCTCCGACATTTCTGTAATCCACATTTTAATAGTGGGGTTGGTAGGACCTTTCCAAAATTTTAGTATTAATTTTTTACCAATTATTAAACTATAATCGATAAAAATTTGTTGTTTTGTTGTTAGTGATTGATCAGTTTCTAATATACCTAATATAATTAATTTGGAATCTGGATATAGATTTGTATTAACTACCTTCGAAATTATCTTAAAAATTTCTGACCAAAAATTTGTAATTTTAATACATTTGGTAAATGAATGCGTTAGGTTGGCTTCTAGGTGTTGACATTTGTCACATATAGCAGAAACATTTGGAAAAATTCTATTTAGTTTGGACTTTGAGAGATGTAATCTATGTAAAATTTTAAATTGTATCAGAGAGTGTCTGGCATTTAATGAGCAGTAGTGTATATGTTGTAAACTTTCCTCCCATACTTCTAAACTAATTGATTGTCCTAATTCACTTTCCCATGCTTGCCTATATATTTCCGACGGTGGTGCATCAATTTCCAATAAAATATTATAAATATATGATATTAATTTTTCTGTGTTCGGATGTTTATTTAAACATTCATCTAGAATTTCTGTCTTTCTATTTCTAAATTCTTGTGTATTTGATTTAACATAATCTCTAATTTGTAAATATCTAAAATATTCTTTTGAGTGTAGTCCATATTTTTGTTGTAATTCTTGAAATGAAAGAAAAAGGTTTTCCCTATAGAGATCCCGTATCTTATTAATTCCATAATTTTTCCATTGTGAAAAACCTTCATCCATCCTAGAGGGTTTAAAAGTGATATTGTTTGCAATATGAAGATCCAGTGGTATACATTCCAATTTTAAAGATTTTGTTAATTGTTTCCAAATACGTATCCCATTTTCTATTATTGGGTTTCCTCTATAAGTTTTTTTAATGTAATTTGGTATTAGCAAATATAATCGAGCTAATTTCAAAAGGTAGGCAGTCTTCCTTTTCCAATTTTAACCAATTTGGCTGTATATCTAATTCTTCCAACCAAAAATTCATATTTTTAATATAAACTGCCCAATAGTAAAACATAAAATTAGGCAACGCTAAACCTCCACTTATTTTTGCTTTACATAGATGTTTCTTATTTATTCTATGGCTCTTATAATCCCAAATAAAATTTGTAATTATAGAATCCACCTTCTTAAAAAAATTTTTGGAAAGATATATCGGGATCATTTGAAATAAATATAATAATTGCGGGAGAAAGATCATTTTTATCGCATTTATTTTACCTAACATTGAGATAGGTAATGTTTTCCAATATAGAATATTCTTAAGTAATTTATTCAATAAAGGTGGGAAATTAGATTTAAATAAACAGTCATGTCTTTTTGTTACATAAATTCCAAGGTATTTAATTTTTTCATTTGCTATCGTAAAAGGGAATCGTTGTAATATGTGTGAGTTATTTCCCATTATTGACATGTTCACTTTTATTCCAATTAATTCTATATCCTGAGAGTAGACCAAATTGAGTTATTAAATCTAGCAGGGTAGGTATACTAATTTCAGGCTTTGTAATATAGAGTAATACATCATCTGCGTATAAAGAAATTTTATTTTCCGTTTCTTTGGTTTCATACCCATATATTTCAGGGTGTAGTCTCACACGCTGTGCTAATGGTTCTATTGCTAACGCAAAGAGTAGTGGTGATAGCGGACAACCTTGTCTACAGCCTCTAAATAAGTTAAATTTAGTTGATAACATTTGATTTGTTTGTATTCTAGCTGTCTGATTGGTGTATAATAATTTGACCCACGTTATAAACTTTTCTCCTAGCTGGAAGGATTCCAAAACCGAGAATTAATAAGACCATTCAACCTGATCGAAAGCTTACTCTGCATCTAATGAGATAATTGCTAGGTCTTTACTAGTATTTCTTTTCGAGTATATAATGTTAAATAATCGTCTCAGGTTATATGAAGAGTATCGTTTTGGTATAAATCCAGTCTGGTCTGGGTGTATTATTTTGTTGATCACCATATTTAATCTTCGTGCTAATATTTTAGTTAATGTTTTTTGATCAGTGTTTAAAAGAGCTATGGCTCTATACGATCCTGGGTCCTCCAAATCTGTATCTAATTTAGGTATTAATGCAATAATAGATTCATTTAATGTTCCAGGCAATTTCTGTTGTGTATAAATGTGTTCATAAAGTGTCTTTAACTGTGGTATCATTAAATCATCAAATATTTTATAAAATTCCGAACCAATTCCATCCGGTCCTGGTGCTTTACCATTTTTTAATGACCTAATAGATTCTTCGATTTCTTTAATTGTTATTTCAGCGTTTAATGATTCTCTGTCTTCCATATCTAATTCCTTTAAATTACAATTTTTTAGAAATGTTTCTATTCCTATATGATTTTCTATCGTTTTGACTGAATATAATTTTTTATAATATTGCAGAAATCTCTCGTTAATGACTTTGGTTTGTGTTAATAATTCCCCTGTATCTGATTTAACCCTATGAATTATTTTTTCTCCCTCCAATTTTCTTAATTGACGAGCCAATAATTTTTGTGGTTTATCTCCAAATTCAAATTGTATTTGTTTTGTATATTGATAAAGTTTTACAACTTGGTCTGATTGTATTTTATTTAATTTATATTTCAATGCAGAGATTTTATTATGTTTAATCATGGTTGGATTAGCAGCGTTTTCTATATCTAGTTGCTTAATCTCTTTTTCAAATGCCTGCTGTATCCTCCATTTCTCTTTGTTATAGAATGCTTGAGAAGATATCATAATTCCACGTGTATATGCTTTAAAAGTTTCCCATAGTAGTAACGGGAATATTTCTGGTTTGTCATTTGTTTCAGAGAAGATCTCAATCTGTTTTGTAATGTATTCTTGAGTTGTTTTGTCCTTTAAAATTTGTGGGTTGAGTCTCCATTGTCCCTGCTTCCCCATTTTTCCAGTTATTTTAATCATAAAAGATAATGGTGCATGATCTGAAATTATAATATTGTGGTATTTTGAATTATAAGTGAGTGGAATAAGTTTTGAGTCTACTAGAAAGTAGTCTATTCTTGAGTATGTTTTATGTACTGATGAGTAAAATGAGTATTCTCGTCCCGTTGGGTTTTCCATTCTCCAAACATCCATAATATTGCTCGAATCTATATATGCATTTATTAGATCGCTAGAATGCGATTTAGTTTTCCGTTGTCTTGATGATCTGTCTAAGTAAGGATCTAATGTACAATTTAGATCTCCTCCAATTATTAAGTTGTATTATGGTAGTTCTGGGATAGTATTTAGTATTTTCCTAAAAAATGATGGACTGTCAAAATTTGGGCCGTAAATGTTAACAAAAATCATTTTTTGTGTATATAATTCTCCTGTTATGATAATATATCTGTCCTCCTTATCTGTTATAGTTGAAGTATGTTTAAATAAGGTACCTTTACGGATTAATATTGCTACGCCTCTTGATTTGTGTGTAAAAGAAGAATGATACACTTTGTCAATCCATTTGGCTTTTAATCTATGCTCTGCGTCTTTTTTTAAATGTGTTTCTTGGATGAATGCCACATCTGTTTTGAGTGCTTTTAGGTGTGCTAATACTTTACATCCCTTAATTGGTTCATTAATACCTTTTACGTTCCAGCTGCAAAACGTTATTCCTCCATTCCCCATATTCGTTTTTAAGTCTTGCATCATTTGTCTAAGGGGGTCTGTAATAGAGCAAATGGTTCAGCTCGACATACCCGACCTTACACTCGAACTTCAAATAGATGAATTTCAGGACCCTTAAGTGATGCTCACGCATATATCTCCTTTGCTTTGATTTACAACTCCAGTCAAATGTAAAATAATAATAATAGAAAGTGATATTAAAAAAAGGATAGATTAAGAGGTTAAAAGATTGCTCAAAGAAAGAAAAAACTACATCTAAGATTGGTGCAGTGAGTGTTAGCCATTCTAACATGGCTAATAATCTAAGGACTTCCGTAGACGTTGTTTGTATCTTTCCAGCTCCTTAATATTATTAATTCATAAAAATATTTAACCGGGAGTAATAAAATCTGATGTATACGGTGTCTATCATTCAAGTATATAATAATATCTGTACTTGAAACAAATTAAAGATATATCATAAAATGTAATGAAAAGAAGGGAGGAAAAATAAAAAAGTTTAAAAAAAAAATTTAAAAAAAAAAGAAAAAAAAGGGGGGAGAAAAATAAAAAATTACCATGGAATGTAAATAAAATCAAGCTTTATATTCTATATTATTATACTTAATAATTATCTAATTCTATTTAAATCAGCCGTAAGTAAATATTAATCCCTGATTGAAGATTATCAACTTTAATTAGTATTAGTACCGCGCTGTAAATTAGTAATAATACTACGCCGAATGTTTTAGTATTTGTTAGTTAATATTAGTAATGTTATTACTCTAATTATTAATATCCATAAAAGAATGTCCAATCCGTATCTCCCATCCGAGTCTCCAAGCCGCCTCCTTCGCCATCTTCTTTAAGTACCACAAGTCCATAGCCCATTCCAGTTGTGAGGGTACGATTTATTTATCAATGAGGTTCGTCTTAGAAACTTTCATTCAGTCTTCCTCTTGAGTCTTGATCCTCTTGGCAAAGTCCAGTGCCTCTGCTGGGTTTTTGAAGTAGTGTTCTTCCTGGTTGTGGGTGACTCTGAGAGTGGCTGGGTATCTCAGAGTGTACTTCACGTTGTTCACTTCTCTCAGAATTCTTTTGGTCTCCTTGAACGCATTCCGCTTCTTAGAAACCTCTGCTGGGTAGTCTCGATAAATGCTGATAGAGTCTCCTTCGTATGTCCTTCGTCCTTCTACACCTTATATCAGAAATAAACAGCAAGAATTAATTTTGGGTGGTACTTAAAATGAAATTGAGGTCCTTCATTTTCATGGCCAGCAAATCTGTAACTAATTATTCATATTCACTGCAACGCATAATATAAAACAATGTCTGACGTTCTTTCTTGACTTTGGGCATACTCAGAACAAAACATAATCCAAAGAAGAAATTTGAAGTGTTTAGAGATGCAGCATGGAAACAGGCCCTTCGGCCCACCGATTCCACACCGCCGAGCAAACCCCGCACACTAACACTATGCTAGACGCATTGGGTAAAATCTGCAATTATAGCAAGCCAATTATCGTACAAACCTGGACGTCTTTGGGGTGTGAGAGGAAAGCGAAGATCTCGGAGAAAACCTACACGGTCACAGGGAGAATGTACAAACTGTACTCCATACAGACAGCATCCATAGATGGGATCAAACCCGGGTATCCAGCGCTGCAGGTGCTCTAAGGAGGCAACTCTACCATGGCGCCACCGTGCCGCCTGTGTAGTTGGAAAGAAAAGTACTAAAACGACATAATATTAAGGAATCATAGTCATATGATTATATGGCACAGAAACTAGCTCTTTGGCCCACCACATCCATGCCAACCTTTTTGCCCATCTACACTAATGCCATTCCACTGCACTAGATCTGTCTTCTTCTGGCCTTGCCTATTCACGTGCCTTTCTAAATGTCTCTTAAATCGAGTGATTATACTTAATTAGATACAACTACTCATATGTGTGGAAGATATGATTTCCATATATCAGCACACTGCGTAACATAACTTGCCCCTCAAATCCACTTTAATACTCTTTCCTCTAACTTTAAACCTTGATTATGACAACCTTGTCATGGGATAAAGATTCTAATTCTCATTCTCTATCTTATCTATACCTCTTTAATGTCATATACTGGTCTACCACTGATTCCCCCCCTCCCCCCCCCAGAAGTCTTCCCGAAAATGTGGTGCCTAGGCCGAATATGGGGGCTTCAGAGTCTTCTGGACTTCCGCAGCCATTCAGTGCCTCCTGTGGCCGGGGCTCTGGAAATCCTGCCCGGCTGTTCCCATAGCCGACATCCAAAGCAGACTTTGCGGGCACTCTACCTCAGCCCCTCAACAGCCTCGGCTGACTGTTCTGGTACCATTTGACTCCTCTCGGAGGCTGTGACTTCTGTTGGTCCGGCAAAACAGAAAATCTAGAAAGACTCTGCAACCAAGAATCTGGGAAATCAATGGAGGCACTGTATCTCTTATCAGATTACCTCTTAGGCTCTTACACTCCTCCAATTCAAGCAATATCCTGATGAAACTCCTTTGTTAAGTTTTGCAACATAACTTCCCAACTTTTATATAAACTACAAACATGCTAAATGCCTTCTTCAACACTTTATCTACTTGCATTTCTACTTTCATGGAACTATAGACTTGAACCCGAAGAGCCCACTGATCATGATGACCACATAGTGGTCATTCAATGACTGTAAACGTCCTACCCCCATAAAGTGCATCACCTAAACTTGGAAAGCAACTCACAAAACCCAGACTTGGACAATGGTTACTGCATTGAATTAGTGAGGAACATTGGAAATAATGGGATCATGGTCTGCATAAACACTTTTGAAAAAAGAGTACAAAGATTAAAATTAACTTTGGATGTTGAAAATGGATAGTGATAGCGCCTTGTATTAGTATCCTTCAATGCAATGAATGCATGAAAGCAGTTTAATTTAATGAGCAGATTTCTTATCCTTCATAGCATTCTAAAGTATTAATTATATTTGACATGTTGTTGCTTTTGTGATAAAGGAAACATCACAAACAATATGCCCACAGGATGTCCCCACAAAATGCATTAAAATGCCAATCAGATAACATGTTTTCTTTAATGATGTTGGCAGTGAGATTAATATTGGCCTGGACACTGGGGAGCATCTCAGAATTCATCTTCAAAATAATACTCTGAAATTATTTATGTCCACCTGTGAGTCCAATATGGTGATAGATATTTCAATGCCTTATCAGAATAACAGCGTGCCTGTTGTCCCAAAATACTGTTTAGGGGTGGATTTTTAGCCCAATTCTCTGGAGTGACTTTTAAATCAAAAATGAGAGAGCTATCATTGAGCCAAGGTTAGGATTTATAAGTGTATGATTTGAAAATAACTGAAGGATAAGAAATGATATTAGTAAAGGACAATTCAAATCCTAAACTCAAATGGAAAAATTAATGGATTTGAAAATGAAATACTGCTTGATTAACCATGTCTGGAATTGCTTTCTAAACTATAAGCCACACTGGGACTCAAATAATGTTCACAAACTATGTGAACTTTGTGTTTAATCTTTATGATCAAAGTAACTCCTAATTCTTTAAGACACAGATTTAATCCTGAAAAAAAACATGGCTCTTGTTATCTATCCACAAAGAAATCAAAATACAAACACGTTTTCACCATAACACTAAAACTGCTCTTGTTTTATTTCAATTATATTCACTTCATTAATTCATGTGACAGCAGAACAAGTGATGAAGCCATTAGCAGGACAACATGCACAGTGGCATTCAACACTGCACTAAAATTATTTATCTGTCCCCTGCCAATTCTGCCACTAGAGTTAGTCATTTGTCTTTTCTATTCCAGTTAGGTACAATCTAACTACGTGTGTGAGCTGATGACATTCCTGCCAATCCTTTTTCCAAAGTTAATTACTTTTTATGTTTGGGCTTCCTTTTGTGTATTATTTTTTTAATATCCTTCTTTCATAAGGATATTTCATTGTTAACAGAGTCATTATTGTCTCTTTACAGTTTGATTATAATATATTTTCTCAAAGCACTTCTTCTGTCACCTACAGCTGATGGGCTTGGAGATTTGAAGAAATTAGTGTGAATGGCTACACCTAATGAATGATACACTACTGTTTTCAATGAACAGCATATCTAATAATGCAGCCGTCCCACAGTCTTATTTAGGTTTTGATTTTGTGCAGTTCTCTGGAGTGGGACAACGATGAGAGACATTAACTGCCGTGAGGGAGAGGGAAGAAACAATGGAGAACTCAGGAAAGGGGGGGGGGGGGTGCTGTGAGGGGGGGAGAGGGGAAAGGGTAGAACAATGACAATGAAACAATGAAATATTCTTCCATTCATTCATTCATTCATTCATCCGTTCATTCATTCATTCATTCATTTATTCACTCATACATTTTGAAAAAGACACCACATTCATTTTTCAACATCAAGATGCACAGGGTCTTGGTGAGACCCCACCTGGAGTATTGCGTACAGTTTTGGTCTCCTAATCTGTGGAAAGACATTCTTGCCATAGAGGGAGTACAGAGAAGGTTCACCAGACTGATTCCTGGGATGTCATATGAAGAAAGGCTGGATAGACTCGGCTTGTACTCGCTAGAATGTAGAAGATTGAGGGGGGAACTTATTGAAACTTACAAAATTCTTAAGGGGTTGGGCAGGCTAGATGCAGGAAGATTGTTCCTGATGTTGGGGAAGTCCAGAACAAGGGGTCACAGTTTAAGTATAAGGGGGAATTCTTTTAGGTTTGAGATGAGAAAAACTTTTTTCACACAGAGAGTGGTGAATCTGTGGAATTTTACTTCAGAGTCACGTGAGTGATTCCGTGAAGAAGGGCTGCCAGTGTGCATGTGCGTCATTACGTCAGACGCATGGCGCAGTGATGGGCTGGAGAGCGCAGCTCCACCAGCGGTAAGTTAAAAACTCGCAGGTAAGTTTTTAAACTACGCTGCGAACGTTCCCAGAGTTCTGTAAGACTAGTTTCAGGAGCCAGCATGAACATGGATAAACCAGTTAAAGGGAGGTCGAGGCACTCCGCCGAGAAAGTCAGTGAACTTGACCGCGGGAGTGCAGTCAGTGGGCAGGCGCTTACGCCGCCTCCAGAGCTGCCGGCAGATCAACCAGTGGCAGCTACTCCGGTGCCACAGAGCACCATGGCCACTCTAGTCAGGAGGAAGGCTAAAAGAATATTGGTAAGGCCTGTGGTCTCTGATGGGAGGACTCTCCTCGCACCATAAAAGACGTCTGGGGACGTCTAGACAAAGTGGAGCAGGACCTTATGGAAAGAATGCTCCATGATGATGTGTTCCAACATGAGTTGTACTCTCCTGGGTTACCCCAGCAGCCTGCAGCAGAGGTCTATACAGGGAAGACCTGTACCAACAGGATGAACCATATGTCCATGGGTCAGCATGGGGGCCCATACCAGCAGCGCCATGTCAAGGGCTGCATGATACCTCCCTCTTGCATGAGCAGGGAGAGCCAGGGCAGTATGATACTGACCCAGAGGTTGGTGGTATAACAGAGGATCATACCCCAAAGCACAAAAGCTTAGCTCCAGGTGTGCCGGATGTGGCATGCAAATTCACCATACTGGCAGGAACTGGTGAGGCAATGGAGGAAAACCTGGCCAGAAACATTAATTACATGACCATTCACCAGCTCCAAGAATCAACAATGAATGAAACATCCAAACAATATGAGACACCTGTGAATTGAGCATCACTCAGAGTGCCCACCATGAACCAGACGATCTGGGGGCAAATGGGTGTAACCATGCAATCACGTGCACTAAGGCAGCAGAAAGTCTTAAAGCTAATCGGAGCAGGCCTAATGACATTTGGGTGGTCAGTCAAAGAGGCACCACTATCAGACACACAGCAGGATACGCTAGCCCTGCTGTGTAATGCCCACTTTGAGATCAACTGCCTGAGGAAAAACACCATCAAGCCAACTTTAAATCCTAAGTTTTCAGCACTTTGCAGATCATCTAACACAATGCACAAAAATTGTTGTTTGGTGAAGATCTGGCAAAGCAAGTCAAGGACTTAGATGACGAGGCAAAGACAGTCGGCCTTATCAAAGCACATACGACAAGCAAGATGCAGCCTCGTTGACCATACACCTTCAGACGGGTCACAGATGCTGGTGCGGGGCAATGACCAAGCCGGGCTCTCCCATCACTACACCATTGGCATGCACCAGTGCACATTCCCAGCAATATTAGGAGCCAAATGAATCCAGCAACCATGGAGGTATGAGCAGCTGGACTTGTTCAGGACACATCCTCTAGAGACCAGTCACCAGTAGGGGGTAGATTGTAATTGTTCTACAATGAATGGTGCTGCATAACATCAGATCCGTTTATACTGGACAGTATCCAGGGGTTTCGAATTGAGTTTATTTTTGAATTACATCCACCCACACAACATACACCAAGTCAGGAATTGGTGTTTTCAAAACCAGAAATTTCACAGGTAAATGATGAAATTGAAACATTATTCAAAAAAAGGGGTAATTGAAAGGACGGCTCATCAGCCTCAGCAGTTTGTGTCTAATATATTCCCCAAGCAAAAGAAAGATGGTGGATGTCGAGTCATTCTAGACCTAACCCGACTGAACTCCGATGTCCAGTATAAACATTTTAAAATGGAAACGTTTAGTACTGCAATGCAATTGGTTTCCAAAGGATGTTATATGGCAAGTATAGATCTGAAAGATGCATATTATTCAGTACCAATTCATTACAAATACCGTAGATTCTTGACATTTAGTTGGATGAGACAGCTGTGGCAGTTTAAAACTTTGCCTAATGGGTTAACCTCAGCCCCTAGGTTATTTACAAAATTGTTCAAACCAGTATTGGGACAACTCCGGGCTCAGAATCACATTGTGATGGCATACTTGGATGATGTTCTCATCGTAGGCAACTCCCAGGAGGCAGCTGAATTTTCTGTTTCAGTTACCAAACATATGTTTGAGAGGTTGGGGTTCCTCATCCATCCAACTAAATCCAAATTGGTGCCATCTAGAATCATTGACTATTTGGGGTTCACCATTGATTCAACTAACATATCAGTGACTCTGCATACAGCCAAAAGTTTAGAAATTATGGAGGCTTGCAGCAACCTGTTAGATGAACAGCAATCCTCCATCCGACAAGTGGCTAGTGTTATTGGCAAATTAGTGGTGGCCTTCCCTGGAGTGAAATTTGGGCCTCTGCACTATCAGAATGTGCAACGAGCTAAGGAACAGGCACTCATAAAATATGCAGGTCATTTCGATAGACCGATGCAGTTGCCAGTCACCCTTTACATGATCGTATTAATCTGTTGATTTGCAGATTCTGACGAGACCGTTCCAGGGCCTCGGACTATCGAGTCGGACAGTGGATGTGATTATTGTGGCCTGGAGTGATAGTACTAAAAAACAATTTCATAGTAGAGCTGCTGCCTCACAGTGCCAGAGATCTAGGTTCAATTCCAAACTTAGGAGCCGTCTGTTTGTATGTTTCCCTCTGTGATTGCGTGGGTTTCCTACACCTGTCCGGCTTTCCTCCCACATCTGAAAAAATGGTTTGTAGGTTAATTGGCCTGTGTGAAAATGCAGGGAGTGAATGAGAAAGGGGAATAACATAGAACTAGTCTGACGAGATGATCAATGGCTGGTGGGGAGGCCATGTTTTCATGTGGTATGTTTGAACTGAATTAAGAAGGTCCCACAACTATCAGACTCAACTCGCCATCTAAGAGCCTGGAGAGTTAAATCTTTCTTTATACAAAATGATAAATCCCAGCATACTTTGCACACTTACCTTCTCAGTTCTGAGGTCCAGAGAGGTAGCAAGGGGTTGGAGGTACACAAAAGCAATTAGTCCTTGCACATTATCTTCGGAGATCTTTCAGACTCTTGCACAACAATGAGAATCTCTGCTAACACACTCTGCCTTTATATCCATGCAGCTTTGTTCAAATGGTCCACCTAAAACCTCAGCTTCCTACTAAATGTCAGTGCATATCACTAAACTATTCAATTGTCACCTGCCAGTCACCTCTTCAATTGTAGTCAATTGAAGGATGTGCTGGGTCTGGAGAGGGTCCAGATGAGGTTTACAAGAAGGATTCCAGGAATGAGTGGGTTAGCATATGATAAGCGTTTGACAGGACTGGGCCTCTACTCGCTAGAGTTTAGAAGGTTGAGGGAGGACCTCACTGAAACTTGCAGAATAATGAAAGGTATCGATAGAGTGGATGTGGAAAAGATGTTCCCACAAGTGGGAGAGTCTGGGACCAGAGGTCATAGCCTCAGAATTAAAGGGCACTCATTTAGAAAGGAGGTGAGGAGGAACTTCCTTAGTCAGAGGGTAATCACTCTGTGGAACACATTACAACAGAGGGCTGTGGAGGCCAAGTCAGTGGATATTTTTAAGCCAGAGATAGACAAATTCTTGATTAGAACACGTGTCAAGGGTTATGGGGAGAATGGGATTATGAGGCAGAGATCGACGGTGGTTGAATGGCGAAGTGAACTCGAAGGGCCGAATGGACTAATTCTACTCCTATAACTTGTGAACTTGTGAACTTGTGACTGACAGGTGGGACATGAAAGAAGCTTTGGGGTTAACATCAACTGAATCTGGATTTGAGGCAAACTGCTATCAAGCTGCTGGAGGGACGCAGGTGGGAAATCAACAGACAACGTTTCACCTCAGGACCTTTCATTAGAACGTCCTGAAAAAGGACCCCGACTGGATACATTATCTGCCAATTTCCTTCCACAGATGTTGCCTGACCTGTTGAGTTTCTACAGTATTTGTTTTTTGCTCTAGATTTCAGCATGTGCAGTCTCTTGATTCTCTCTGTATTTAATGCAGATGAGTTTTACCCTGTCATCTGCCCACCTGGTAATTGCTCCCAATTACAATCTGCTCTCCAAATGAATCAGTCTGTTTGTCTTCTCTCTTACTCTCTCTCGTTTGAAACTATAATAGTGCCTTTGTTGAGACACAGTGGAGTGGGATTATTAAAGAAGATTTGAAATAATGGTGTTATTGATTAACATCGAACTGTCCATTAACTGAAAATGTTTCTACCATAAAAAAATTTCAGCAGGCAGATTTCCAATAATGAATTTACATTCTCCATACATTGCATATGATCCTGAAAAAAAAAATTACATTCACGTCTTTAGTAAACATTATTGACAAATACATAATAGAAGTTATGAAAATTGTCCTGATTATTACATATTTATGATTATATTTTTAGCTAACAATTATTAGCTGACAGTGTTGGAGAATGTTTGCCTCTTTCCAAAAATTGAAAATAATTCATAATTTTTTGGTCAAGGAACAAGATTTGCCTTTTTAGTTTCTATTTTCCTTTATTCTTTGTAACTCTTATTAGGGCACCGCTACTACTGCATCACCCATTTAAAAACAAAATGCGAAGACTTTCTGTTATGCAGAATCTTTATTCTACATTGAATGCAATCCGTCAATTAGCAGGTGAACAATGGCCTGTTAATTTTTTCTTCATGTGTTAAGTAAGGAAAAGACACCCCCCTGCTGCTGTTGAAATTGGACCCTGGAATCAGGAATGTCCAGCTGAACCAGGGTCTTGTGAGAATGCAGCCATCCTAGTAATTACTCTGAAATATCAGGCTTAAAGATGCACTCCAGTGTTGTAGTCGATAGTAATGGACCACCATGATGAAATTGAGCACTGGCAGAAAAAAGATTGCTCCAACAATTATAGAATTTAGGATGGTACAGTGGCACAGCTAGATAATTGCTGCCTTACACGCTTGAGTCCATTTTTGTAGGAAAGAACTGCAGATGTTGGTTTAATCCGAAGATTGACACAAAAAGCTGGAGTAAGTCAGCGGGACAGGCAGCATCTCCGGTGAGAAGGAATGGGGGACGTTTCAGGTCGAAACCCTTCTTAAGTCCCAGATTCAATCCTGACTTTGCGAAAGAGGGATTACTTAGAACTAGTGCGAACGGGTGAACAATGATCAGCGTAAATGGAATTGGCCAAGCTGTTTCCAAGCTTTTTGTTTCAAATTAGCATCATTATAAAAAAACGGAATTATGTTTGATTGGTGGCTAATCTGTGATTGTCAATCTTTACTTTAATTCCTTGATGTTTCAGGATATTTTTGGCACAAGCAATCAGCTAAACCACACTGGTAGCCAAACAATCTTCTTGTGTGAGACCACCAGCCTCAGAATATTCAAGCATCAACTCAGGACATGCCTTAAATTGACATTTATGCTTACTTTCTAGTAATTTTCAACATTTAAGAAAGAAAAGTTACTAAATATTTCATGCTCCAACCTTGAAAAGCTAAAACTATTCTGAAACTCCAGCTGTTGTCCTCCAGCATTTTTGCTGATTTAACACATCTGGGAAATCTAAGGTGAATAATATGTCTATTTCCGATTTAACTATTTGGCCGAATATTTTATAACCCTCTGTACGCTATTTGTAAAATCATCAACAGAAGGTACAGAGGACTCTGAGATAATTGTGTCAGGTATTCACTCCTTTGTTTCCTTTGGTTCTACAAGGGAGTTTTGGTTCAAAGTTCGGCTGAATACCTCAATATGAAAGAACCTGGGATTCAGTAGTATGTCAATGGTCAGATGAAAAAAAGATGATGATGTGTTTCCATAACAGGATGGGGTGTAACTCGAAAAAGAATCTGGTGATCCCAAATGTCTGATGCCCTTTCTGTCCTTAGTATTACCATTCATGGATTGGTGTGGTGCTGTCAGAGTATTCCACGTTCCTGTTGGTGCTCACAACAATCATGCTGGTGGAGGGACTGAACATGTATGTCTCTATGACTCTATAGGTGTGAAAAAGCACACCTTCAGATTCATGCACAGTTTCTTCCAAGCCATTATCAGGCAACTGAATCATCCTACCACAACTAGCGAGCAGTCCAGAACTACTATCTACCTTGTTGGTGCCCCTCGGACTATCCTTGATAGGACTTTGCTGGACCTTGCACTCAATGTTATTCCCTGATCATGTATCTATACACTGTAATTGGCTCAATTGTAATAATGTATTGTCTTTCCGCTGACTAGTTAGCACATGGCAAAAATCTATTCACTGTACCTCGCTACACGTAACAATAAATTAAAAAAGCAAAACTAAACTGAACTAATGCCTTGGGGCTGAGCCCACTGTGAAGACTCGCCACCTAGGCTTTACTTTCATAGATGGTAGGGTTGAATGAGATCTCCCTCAGCATCTAACGGGATCCATATGGTGATGCAAGACCTCTGGCAATGTACTCTGCGGCCATACCCTTGGAATGTGCAATAACATTGCGAGATTGCTAACTATACTCTGATGTTTTTGGGACAGAGAATTTAAAATTATTCAAATAACTTAAACCATTAATAACAATCCAAATATTCAATTTAAGGATGCATTTTTATTAAAAGCATCATAAAATGTTGACAAATAATTAAAATATTAAAAGAAAAATAAATGTAAACTAAGTCAAGTACTTACCTTTGGAGAAAAGGAATTGGTGATGTTTTGGGTTGAGGCACTTGACCCAAATCTATTCACCTATTCACCTCATCACCTATTTATTTTCTCCAGAGATGCTGCCTGACCCGTTGACTTAAACCAGCGTTTGTGTCTATCTTCGGATTGAACCAGCATTTGCAGTTCCTTCCTACACAAGCACTTACCTTCTTCTCAAAGGGCATCAATAATACCAGTGCCCAAGAAGAGCAAGTTGACGTGCTTCAATGACTATCGACTGGTGGCGCTAATATCAGTGGTGATGAAGTGCTTTGAGAGGTTGATCATGGCGCAAATCAACTTATTCCACTCCACTCTGGACCATTTGGACAACAAAACCTCATATGTCAGGCTGTTATTCATTGACTACAGCTCAGCATTTAATACCATCATCCCCTCCAAGCTGGTTACCAAGCTCTCAGATCTGGGTCTCTCCGCATCCCTCTGCAATTGGATCCTCGACTTCCTCATTCACAGACCACAGTCTTTCCATATTGGTGGAAATGTGTCATCCTCGATAACAATCAGCACGGGAGCACCTCAAGGCTGCATGCTCAGCCCCCTGCTGTACTCACTCTATACTCATGACTGCATAGCTGGACATAGTGTGAACTCCATCATCAAGGGACGTATCACTGATGGGAACGTCAGAGTATAGCAGTGAGATCGACCGATTGACCAAATGGTGCCAGCACAATAACCTGGCTCTCAACAAAACCAAGGAACTGATTATAGACTTTGTGCAAGGGGTAGGATGGGGACCCACAGTCCCATTTATATCAACGGGTCATTGGTGGGAAGGGTCAAGAACTTCAAATTCCTGGGTGTGCATATTTCCAAACATCTCTCCTGGTCCCAGAACACTGATGCAATCATAAAGAAAGCTCATCAGCACCTCTACTTCCTGAGATGATTACTGACCACTGCCCAGTCCATCATCGGCTCTGACCTCCCTCCCATCGAGGGGATCTATTGCAGTTGCTGCCTCAAAAAGGCTTCCAGCATCATCAAGGACCCACACCATCATGGCCACATACTCATCTCACCGCTGCCATCAGTTAGAAGGTACAGGAGCCTGAAATCTGCAACATCCAGGTTCAGGAACAGCTGCTTCCCCACGGCCATCAGACTATTAAACACAACTTCAAACAAGCTCTAAACTATAACAGCCTATCGGTTTATTTATGGGTGTATATATATATATTCAATGGTATATGGACACTGATCTGATCTGTATTTATACCTAAAATATTCTGTTATGCTGCAGCAAGCAAGAATTTCAATGTCCTATCTGGGACACATGACAATAAACTCTCTTGACTTGACTTGAACCCCACTCAAATGAATCGAGTCACTGTCCCTAGCCTATGGCTGAGGGTCCAAAGTGAGATTTAACTAGCCCCTCTCTTTCATCTGTCAGTGCTCCACTAGTGGTGAGTAAAATAAATGGTGCCATCAGAAATGCCGGCGGCCTCGGACTTGCGCCTTTCTCAGCTTAGAAGCGGTAGTCAAAGACAAGCTGCGCTGCATGTGGATGATACCACTCACCATCAGTCAGTATAATGCAGCCAGCTTCCTTAGCAATCAACTTCACAGGAGCATGCACCACTGTAGAGGTAGGATATTTTCCATTTCCTACAACAGTAATCTTTTGGCATTGTGAATGACATTGCCAATCCACTCGGTTGTGGTGAATTACAGCAGCAGTGTTCTTGTGGCCCCATTCCCATTAGGTGTCGGATTGAGGTTGCTGAGGTTTATTTCTCTGGCAGCATTCAGCAGATTCAACGCATCAATCTTGGTTGATTTCAACACAGGTGATTGAGAAGAAATGAATATCAAAGCAAGGGCATTTTTCTAAAAGAAGCAACAAAGAGAAAATATATACTCAAACTGTAAATTATATTATTATTTCACCAAGAACAATCAATAGAAAAAATGTGTTAAACTTTGGCTGTAATTCTTGAATAAAATCCATTGAGTCTTCCTGATGAGTTTTTTTGTTATAATGTCTTCTTCATATGGATCATTTACCTGTACACCATTATGGTAATATCAGATATGCAATGACTTCAGTCACTCTTGTAATCATTATACTAACTCACATTTTATGGAAATCAAAGTAATATACACTCACAACTAATCTGTTAGCTGGGTAGGATAGAAGAATGACCATTTGATGTGCAGCTATTGAAGCAATTTAATTTCCTATCATTAATTTAACAATATCTTTGGGAATTTATTTCTGTGAAATTGCAGTCTGGTGGTCTTCCTAACATTAGGACATCTTCAGAGAGTCCGTCAGTGTTGAAGTTAGAAGACATCTGCAGAATACCTACATTTCAATTTGTAGAAGTGGGAACTATTAATTTTCTCAATCCCTTTTTTGATTAGTTTGGTAAATAAAGGTGCCATTAACTGTTCTGGATCAGCACTACCTGAATCCACTTCCCTGCATCACATTAGAGTGCAACTCTTTAACACTGAGAACAAAAGCTCCAAAATTGTTCTCACTGACCAAGCCAAAAAAGGACTGGAAGTCCAAAAGCATCAATGAGTAGATAAAGCATTGCCAGAATATTTAAAAAAAAACACATCATTCTAAGTGCCAACACCAAGCTGACCATAGCAAAAAGCTGATGGTGTTAAACACCATCTACCCCCCACCCCGGCGTTAAACACCATCTACTCCCCCCTACCCCGGCGTGGAGGGGGCTGCCATGGGGGGAGTAGATGGGAGGGGGGACTGGCGCGGGGAGGCCGGGGCGGAAAATTGTAACTTTGTAAGCTCCCTTTATGGGCGACTATTGCATACCAAGCAAATAATTTTACTGTGACATCTGGCAATAAAGTATTCATTCATTCATTCATTCATTCATACTTGAACAAGAAAAAATCAAACAGGATTGGCTGGAGAAAAGAACACATGCTTGGGTTTGCTACTGTTTTAGTGGGTAGAGTAGAAATTAGACAAGTGGGCACTTTGATTTTACTGCATGAATGACAAAGGAAAGGGCGTCCTTGCATCATTCAAACTGCCTGGGATGAAACCACAAAGCATGGCCCACTCGCTGGGAAGCTCAGCAGGCAGCTTACTGTCCAGAAAAATGTGATTCATTAAATGGTTAAATTGAAGCAGCAGCTGTGGTTGCATCAAGTAAATGATCCATAGAGAGAAATGCAACCCATAGCATCCATCCTTGCAATTAAATTAACAGACAAGTATAACAACAAGGACTGGAATTAGCCTGGCATGTGTAACAGTGGAACCCACCACACAGCAGGGAGAACTGCTGAACTGAAAATGCAAAATATTATAAGGATAGAAAGTAAGGGCCAGGCTGTGTGTTATTAAAGTCAAAGACCATGAAACACCAAAAAGAATAATTTAGGAATAAAAAGGTTATGATCAAGCTGTTAATGGTGGTACAGGACACCACCAGGGGGGCACCGTACAATGGCTGCATCGCCAATGGTCTGACTTCGTCTTTTTCATTCTTTCTGTTTTTAGTTTGTTGTATGTTTTAGCTTATCTTTATTTATCTTTATTTAGCTTTTCGTATTTGTGGGGGGGTGGTGGGGGGGATGGGGGAAACATTTTTTATATCTTTCCTCGACGGAGATGCAACTTTTTCCGTGTCGTATCTCTGTCTGCACTTCGGCCTAATATTGTGGAGTTGGTGGCCTCTTGTTTCGGACTTCTAGCTCCAAAACCATAGAGCCTGCGAACTTTAACATCTTGGAGTGGGAGATCCCTTTGCCAGGGGTCGGCCTTTGATGCTCCAACCTGCGGGAGCTGTGGGCTTTAACACCATGAAGCTCACGGTCCCTTGTTCATGACCGATTTCGGGAACGCCAAGCCGCAGGAGTTTGAACCGCACCGATGCTCCCGACATGGTAGCTCGATTGCCGGCTGTGGATGGTTTGACTACCCTGGCTGCAGGAGGAAAGAAGATAAGATTGGTGGGAAGGGTCAAGAACTTCAAATTCCTGGGTGTGCATATTTCCAAACATCTCTCCTGGTCCCAGAACACTGATGCAATCATAAAGAAAGCTCATCAGCACCTCTACTTCCTGAGATGATTACTGACCACTGCCCAGTCCATCATCGGCTCTGACCTCCCTCCCATCGAGGGGATCTATTGCAGTTGCTGCCTCAAAAAGGCTTCCAGCATCATCAAGGACCCACACCATCATGGCCACATACTCATCTCACCGCTGCCATCAGTTAGAAGGTACAGGAGCCTGAAATCTGCAACATCCAGGTTCAGGAACAGCTGCTTCCCCACGGCCATCAGACTATTAAACACAACTTCAAACAAGCTCTAAACTATAACAGCCTATCGGTTTATTTATGGGTGTATATATATATATTCAATGGTATATGGACACTGATCTGATCTGTATTTATACCTAAAATATTCTGTTATGCTGCAGCAAGCAAGAATTTCAATGTCCTATCTGGGACACATGACAATAAACTCTCTTGACTTGACTTGAACCCCACTCAAATGAATCGAGTCACTGTCCCTAGCCTATGGCTGAGGGTCCAAAGTGAGATTTAACTAGCCCCTCTCTTTCATCTGTCAGTGCTCCACTAGTGGTGAGTAAAATAAATGGTGCCATCAGAAATGCCGGCGGCCTCGGACTTGCGCCTTTCTCAGCTTAGAAGCGGTAGTCAAAGACAAGCTGCGCTGCATGTGGATGATACCACTCACCATCAGTCAGTATAATGCAGCCAGCTTCCTTAGCAATCAACTTCACAGGAGCATGCACCACTGTAGAGGTAGGATATTTTCCATTTCCTACAACAGTAATCTTTTGGCATTGTGAATGACATTGCCAATCCACTCGGTTGTGGTGAATTACAGCAGCAGTGTTCTTGTGGCCCCATTCCCATTAGGTGTCGGATTGAGGTTGCTGAGGTTTATTTCTCTGGCAGCATTCAGCAGATTCAACGCATCAATCTTGGTTGATTTCAACACAGGTGATTGAGAAGAAATGAATATCAAAGCAAGGGCATTTTTCTAAAAGAAGCAACAAAGAGAAAATATATACTCAAACTGTAAATTATATTATTATTTCACCAAGAACAATCAATAGAAAAAATGTGTTAAACTTTGGCTGTAATTCTTGAATAAAATCCATTGAGTCTTCCTGATGAGTTTTTTTGTTATAATGTCTTCTTCATATGGATCATTTACCTGTACACCATTATGGTAATATCAGATATGCAATGACTTCAGTCACTCTTGTAATCATTATACTAACTCACATTTTATGGAAATCAAAGTAATATACACTCACAACTAATCTGTTAGCTGGGTAGGATAGAAGAATGACCATTTGATGTGCAGCTATTGAAGCAATTTAATTTCCTATCATTAATTTAACAATATCTTTGGGAATTTATTTCTGTGAAATTGCAGTCTGGTGGTCTTCCTAACATTAGGACATCTTCAGAGAGTCCGTCAGTGTTGAAGTTAGAAGACATCTGCAGAATACCTACATTTCAATTTGTAGAAGTGGGAACTATTAATTTTCTCAATCCCTTTTTTGATTAGTTTGGTAAATAAAGGTGCCATTAACTGTTCTGGATCAGCACTACCTGAATCCACTTCCCTGCATCACATTAGAGTGCAACTCTTTAACACTGAGAACAAAAGCTCCAAAATTGTTCTCACTGACCAAGCCAAAAAAGGACTGGAAGTCCAAAAGCATCAATGAGTAGATAAAGCATTGCCAGAATATTTAAAAAAAAACACATCATTCTAAGTGCCAACACCAAGCTGACCATAGCAAAAAGCTGATGGTGTTAAACACCATCTACCCCCCACCCCGGCGTTAAACACCATCTACTCCCCCCTACCCCGGCGTGGAGGGGGCTGCCATGGGGGGAGTAGATGGGAGGGGGGACTGGCGCGGGGAGGCCGGGGCGGAAAATTGTAACTTTGTAAGCTCCCTTTATGGGCGACTATTGCATACCAAGCAAATAATTTTACTGTGACATCTGGCAATAAAGTATTCATTCATTCATTCATTCATTCATACTTGAACAAGAAAAAATCAAACAGGATTGGCTGGAGAAAAGAACACATGCTTGGGTTTGCTACTGTTTTAGTGGGTAGAGTAGAAATTAGACAAGTGGGCACTTTGATTTTACTGCATGAATGACAAAGGAAAGGGCGTCCTTGCATCATTCAAACTGCCTGGGATGAAACCACAAAGCATGGCCCACTCGCTGGGAAGCTCAGCAGGCAGCTTACTGTCCAGAAAAATGTGATTCATTAAATGGTTAAATTGAAGCAGCAGCTGTGGTTGCATCAAGTAAATGATCCATAGAGAGAAATGCAACCCATAGCATCCATCCTTGCAATTAAATTAACAGACAAGTATAACAACAAGGACTGGAATTAGCCTGGCATGTGTAACAGTGGAACCCACCACACAGCAGGGAGAACTGCTGAACTGAAAATGCAAAATATTATAAGGATAGAAAGTAAGGGCCAGGCTGTGTGTTATTAAAGTCAAAGACCATGAAACACCAAAAAGAATAATTTAGGAATAAAAAGGTTATGATCAAGCTGTTAATGGTGGTACAGGACACCACCAGGGGGGCACCGTACAATGGCTGCATCGCCAATGGTCTGACTTCGTCTTTTTCATTCTTTCTGTTTTTAGTTTGTTGTATGTTTTAGCTTATCTTTATTTATCTTTATTTAGCTTTTCGTATTTGTGGGGGGGTGGTGGGGGGGATGGGGGAAACATTTTTTATATCTTTCCTCGACGGAGATGCAACTTTTTCCGTGTCGTATCTCTGTCTGCACTTCGGCCTAATATTGTGGAGTTGGTGGCCTCTTGTTTCGGACTTCTAGCTCCAAAACCATAGAGCCTGCGAACTTTAACATCTTGGAGTGGGAGATCCCTTTGCCAGGGGTCGGCCTTTGATGCTCCAACCTGCGGGAGCTGTGGGCTTTAACACCATGAAGCTCACGGTCCCTTGTTCATGACCGATTTCGGGAACGCCAAGCCGCAGGAGTTTGAACCGCACCGATGCTCCCGACATGGTAGCTCGATTGCCGGCTGTGGATGGTTTGACTACCCTGGCTGCAGGAGGAAAGAAGATAAGACTTTATTACCTTCCATCACAATGGGGAATGTGGAGGAGCCGCTGTGGTGGATGTTTATGTCAAATTTTTATGTAGTTGTGTGTCTTGTTGCTTTTTTGGTATGACTGTATGACAAATCAAATTCTTCGCATGTTGCAAAATATACTTGACTAATAAATTACGATTATGATTATGATTGTTATTATTATTACAGTGGAGTAGCTGGTAGAGCTACTGCCTCACAGCACCAGCCACCTGGCTTTGATCCTGACCTTGGGTGCTGTCTGTGTAGAGTTTACACTTTCTCCCCGTGACCGTGTAGGTTTCCTCCGGCTGCTCCGGCTTCGTCCCATGTCCCAAAGATGTGCGGATTTGCAGCTTAATTGTTCTCTCTAATTTAATGTGCAGGGAGTGGATGCAAAAGTGGGATAAGATAGAATTGGTGTGAATGTGTGATCAATGGTCAGCAAGGATTCGGAGGTCCGAAGGGCCAGTTTCCTTACTGTACCTCCAAACTAAATGTCTTAATTCCTGAAGATTTTTTTTTTAATATATATTTTTATTGGAGGTAAGCATTAAATTCGCAAACACGTATTATGGTAGAAGTATTTAGTGTACATCAATCATACATTATTAATATTATCAATTAAATCGTTCTGCCTCTAATAGTTTTTTTTAATAGATTAAGAGTAATAAAAAAAGAGAGAAAAAAAAGAGGAAAAATAATTTTAAAAAATCATAAGGACTGGAATAATTTACCATTAATACATCATTGGAGATAAGATCAAGGAATATAGAGTATAACTTTTCATGTGATCCTGAGTCCAAGTTTCAGTTAGGTTCCCCTGCCGAACCAATCTACCCTTTTAAGTAATCGATGAAAGAAGACCATATTCTGGCAAAGAGTTCTTGTTTGTCCATTAAGGCAAATCTGATTATTTCCAGGTGTAGGGTCTCTGACATTTGCATAATCCACATTTTAACTGTGGGGGTTATAGGGCCTTTCCAAAATGTTAATATTAATTTCTTCCCGATTATTATACTGTAATCTAGGAAATTTCTTTGACTTGTAGGTGTTAAACTTTGTTCTGATATTCCAAGTATTATTAATTTTGAGTCCGGATCCAGTCTAGTATTAATAACTTCAGAAGTTATTCTAAAAATCTCAATCCAGAAATTTTTAATTTTTATACAATTTGCAAAAGTATGTTAAGTTAGCCTCTAGATGCTGACATGTATCGCAGATAGGAGAGCCATGTGGAAATATTCTATTCAGTTTAACTTTTGAGTAATGTAATCTGTGTAATACTTTAAATTGTATTAAAACATGTCTGGCATTTACTGAGCATTGATGTATATACTGTAAACTTTTGTCCCAAATATCTTTCGGTATGGGTTGGCTTAATTCATTTTCCCATGTATGTCTATGTGATTCCGTCGATGGTACCTCGCTATCTAAAAGGATATTATAAATATAAGTTGTTCGTTTTTCTGTATTAGGATGCTTATTCAAACATTCAATCAAGGATTTCTGGTTCCCTATTCCTATAATCGTGTGTATTTGATTTAACATAATCTCTGAGTTGTAGATATCGAAAACAAATATTTGAGTGTAATCCATAAATCTGTTGTAACTCCTGAAATAAAAGAAAAGTGCCTTTTTTTATAAAGATGTTCTATCTTTTTAATTCCATAATTTTTCCATTGTGTGAAACCTTTATCCAGCATGTAAGATTTGAATAAGGGATTGTTTACAACAGGGAGACAGAATGGTATATTATCCAATTTTAAAGCCTTTTTTTAATTATTTCCAGATTTGTGTACCACTATTTATTATAGGGTTTTCCCTATAGGTTTTTCTGTGCAATTTTGTCGGTGCAAACATAATCAAACCGATTTCAAAAGGTAAACAGTCCTCCTTTTCCATCCTTAACCAGTCTGGTTGTTGATCCATTTCTTCCAGCCAAAAATTCATGTTTTTAATATGGACTGCCCAAAAATAAAACAGAAAATTTGGTAGAGCTAAACCTCCATTAATTTTTGATTTACATAAATGTTTTTTACTTATTGTATGATTCTTATATTCCCAGATGAAACTTGTAACAGTAGAGTCTACTTTTTTTTAAAAAAGATTTTGGAATATATATCAGGATTGTTCGGCACGGACTTGAAGGGCCAAGATGGCCTTTTTCCGTGCTGTAATTGTTATATGGTTATATGGTTATATGATTGACTGGAATAAGTACAATAATTGCGGCAAAAAGATCAATTTTATAGCATTCATTTTACCGAACATTGAAATGGGAAGTGTTTTCCAATATTGAATATTCTTGTTTAGTTTATTCAATAAAGGTGGGAAATTTGATTTAAATAAAGAATTATACGTCTTAGTTACATAAATACCTAAATATTTAAATATTTCCTCAACTATTTTAAAAGGTGGTTGTTGTAGTATTGGTAAATTGTGTTCCGTTATTGGCATGATTTCGCTTTTATTCCAATTAATTCTATATCCTGAAAACTGACCAAATTCAGTTATTAGATATAATAAATTTGGAATACTAGTTTCTAGCTTTGTAATATATATTAATATATCATCTGCAGATATGTAGATTTTATTCATTATATCTTTAGTATTGTACCCATGTATTTCTGGATGAGCTCTGACACTTTCTGTGAGTGGTTCAATTGCTAGAGCGAATAATAATGGAGATAGCGGGCATCCTTGTCTACAACCTCTAGAAAGAATAAATTTAGTTGATAATGCTTGGTTTGTTACTATTCTAGTTGTTGGGTTAGAATATAAAAGTTTAACCCATGTTCAGTACATATCTCCCAAATGAAATTTTTCCATCACTGAAAATAAATATGACCATTCTACCTGATCAAAGGCTTTTTCAGCATCTAGCGAAATAATTGCTAGATCTGCATTAGCAATTCTATTTGAGTATATAATATTAAATAATCGTCTCAGATTGTAAAATGAGTGACGTTTTGGGATTAAAACATGTTTGGTCGGGGTGTATTAATTTGTTAATCACTAAGCTCAATCTATGAGACAGGATTTTAGTTAATATTTTCTGATCAGTATTTAAGAGAGCTATTGTTCTATATGAGGCCGGGTCTTCCAGCTCCTTATCAGTTTTGGGTATAAGTATTTATTGTAGATTCGTTTAAAGTTTCCGGGAGTTTCTGTTGAGTATAAACGTGTTTATACAATGTTTGTAAGCATGGAGAAATCAGATCATAAATTTTTTAATAAATTTCGGAGCTTAGGCCATAAGGGCCTGTGGCCTTTCCATTTTTTAAAGAACTACTTGACTCTTCGATATCTTTTATCGTTATTTCTACACCTAATAGTTCTTGCTCTTGCGAATCTAAACCTTTAAGGTTACATTTCTGTAAAAATGCTTCCATTCCTGTTGAATGTTCTGTCACTTTAGTTGAAAAAAGATTTTGATAGTATTGTGAAAATCTGTCATTAATATCTTTAGGGAGTGTTAATATTTCTCCCTTATCTGATCTAATCTTATGAATCGTTTTTTCCCCGTCCAAGTTACGAAGCTGTCGTGCTAATAGTTTTTTGTGGTTTATCACCAAATTCAAAATTTAATTGTTTTGTGTGTTGATAAAGTTTTATTACTTGGTCAGAGTATATTTTATTTAACTTGTGTTTCAATGCTGCAATTTTATTATATTTTGCCAATGGTTATATTCCAGTAGTGGAATAATTAATAATCTCAAAGTAAGCAAAATATTAGTCTCATAAAACAAAAATATTAGTCCACGATTAGTCAAATAACAAAAATATTAGTCCACGATTAGTCAAAAAGTATCAAGTATCAAGGAGTAAACCTCCATTTTTTTAATTAAAAAAAAAATAATAATAAATTGCCTTAATTACACATTACTTATAATTCATCCTTTTAGCTAATTCTAAGTTGATCCAGTTAACTATGATTAATAATAATTAGTAATTCTGATTAGTAGTAATTAGTAATAATTAGTACAAAAATATAAAATATTATATAACAATAACAAGATAACTACTCAATTTCATTTTAAATTCAAGACAGTCCTTGAGTATAGTAATAGTATATTAATTTAAAGTTCAATTTCTTCACAGTAAAGTAACAATATCCAGTTTCATCAGGTGTATATTAAGTGATAAGTGTTAATCCTCTGTCACTCTCGCTCTCGATGTTCTCAGTATTCTCAATGTTCTCGATGTTCTTTGCAAATTTAAGGGCCTGTGTATGCTTGGTGAAGAAGTATTATTGCTTGTCTTAGGTGATTTTCAATGTTGCAGGGTACATCAGTCCATATCTCAGGTTTTTTATATTCTTAAGTATTTGTAAATAAGCAATTTACAAACTCTGAAAGTGTTCAACACATTTTAATGATAGCACAAGGTATTACATACATCCTCAAATACTGGCTACATTCTTCTAGTGAACCGTATCCAGGAAGGGGAAGGCGTTATGATTGATGTTAACTAGGCGGGGTTAATGGTACTGAGGTAACTATGTTATTGGTTGCATGCAAAACCATCTACATCCTTCCCCTTAGAAAATTTAAAAGAAACAGACCGTTGTCACTACAACAGAATTAAACAGAATCGCCATAACGAACAGGTGGCTTGCTGATCCGGCCCGAGCGCGTACGGATGCCTCCCCCTTCCCCCGGAGGAGCAGAAAAAACAGGGGGACCCGAGACAGCAGGGGAACCAGGGAAGGGCAGTGGGGTTGGAGGAACAGGAGAGGGAGAACCGCGACCGCCAACAGGTGACCCGCGCAGAGGGGAACCGGGCGCTCGATATGGGGACCGAGGCATGCAGGGAACGCTGGCTGGGACAGGAGCCGGCTGCTGGTATGAGAGCGGCGGGGCATAGGGGCCCGGGGCCTGCGGCTTCGGCTCATTAACCGCAAGCAGGTGTTGTCGGCTTCTACGGTAGATGGTTCCCTCATAGTTGACCAGATACGAACGAGGTGAGTCGGCCACCCCAACCACAGTAGCCAGACGGGAGTGACCACTGGCGGTTTGCAATCGAACAACCTGTCCAGGCAACAGAGGATCGAGTGGTCTGCACGACCGATCGTGGGAACGCCGCTGGCTGTCATGTTTCTCTTGAATGCGCCTCTGCACAGAGGCAGGCTCCAGCACCCGAGGTTTCAGCTGACGCTGGGCAATCGGGATGGTAGATCTGGTTGTTCTGGACATCAGACGCTGAGCAGGGGACCCCATGACCGGATCTCTGGAAACATTCCTGAGGTTCAGGAGATCCAAATACAAATCAGAGTTAGACAGTCTCGCTTGTTCCATCAGAAGCTTGGCGCTGCGGACGGCCCGTTCAGCAAGGCCGTTGCTCTGTGGGTACTCCGGGCTGCTGGTGAAATGCACAAAATTCCATTTGTCAGCAAAACATTTGAACTCACGGCTGGTAAACTGCCTGCCATTGTCAGTCTGCAGCCTGACAGGGGACCCAAACGTGGAGAAGTGTTTCCGCAGCTTCCGGATCACCATCTCCGACGTGAGGGATGTCAGCAAATCCACCTCCAACCAGTTTGAGTACGAGTCGACCAGGACAAGGTAGTGGTTACCACGCCACTCGAAGATGTCGGCAGCCAGCGAGGACCAGGCCAAGGTAGGAGCGGGCTGTTGCAGCAGGGGCTGTCGCTGCTGATGTGGAGCAAGACTGTTGCACGTGGAGCAGGCAGAAACACGGTCTCGAATATATTTGGCCATTCCAGGCCAGTAGAATTGGCACTGAGCGTGGGCGAGTGTTGCATCGACCCCGGGGTGTCCGCTGTGGGCTGCGCAGTAGTAAGAATCGAACAGGGAGGACGGGACCACCACTTTATGTCCCTTAACGATAACGCCATTCTGGAGCACCAGTTCGTCACGGACCAGGAAGAAGGGCTGTGTTTCAGGCGGTGCAGCGGAGCGCTTTGTTGGCCACCCTGATTTAATCACAGACGCAAGCCGTTGCAAAACTGGATCGGCAGCGGTGTGCTCGGCCAAAAGCTGCAGCTGCTTGGTGGGAATAAAATCCCAGTACGAGCAAGTCCTCTGTTTCGTAGGGGTGGCGAGCACAGGAGGCCCGCGGGGCGCGCGATAACGTGTCCGCGATGTGCATCTCGGTGCCTTTCTTGTAGACGATGTCGAAATCAAAGCGCTGGAGCTGCAGCATCATACGCTGCAGCCTGGCAGGGGCAGCATGAATCGGCTTGTTCAGGATTGTCACCAGTGGCTGGTGGACGGTTTCGACTGTAAATCTGCTGCCAAACAGGAAGTCTCTGAACTTGGAGCAGGCAAACACCACCGCAAGCAGCTCCTTCTCGATCTGAGCGTACCGCTGCTCGGTGTCCGTCATGGTGCGGGAGGCATAGGAGACAGGATGTAACGATCCATCGACAGATTGGAGGCATGCCGCGCCCAGGCCGAACTTAGAAGCGTCACATGTGACGGTGATGGGGCGACTCGCATCAAAAAATCGCAACGTCGGAGTGTTAATCAGTTTCGACTTGAGACAGTCAAACGCCTGCTGGTGCTGTGGGAGCCAGACCCAGGCGATATCCTTTTTTGTCAGCTGCCGCAGGGGAGCACTCAGCTCACTGAGATGTGGTACAAACTTCCCAAGGTAGTTCACCATGCCCAAGAAACGTTGTAGACCTGGCACGTCGGTGGGGGCTGCCATCTCAGAGATGGCCGCTGCCTTCAAAGGGTCGGGTTTTAGTCCGTTAGAGGTGAAAACGTGTCCAACATACGTGACTTCTGAGACACGAAACCGGCACTTCTTTGGGTTCAGCTTCAGGTTGGCCTTTCGCGCCCGATCCAGGACGCGGCGGAGGTTCTGGTCATGTTCGGCAATGTCCTTCCCATAGACTAAGATGTCATACACGATGATGGCACATGGCAGGCCCGAGAATATCTGCTCCATCGTTCGCTGGAACACCTCACTAGCGGAATTGATGCCGAATGGCATTCGCAGGAATTTGAATCTGCCGAATGGTGTGGCGAAGGTTGTCAGGTCGGAAGATGCTTCGTCCAACGGGATCTGCCAGAACGAGTTCTTAGCGTCTAGGACCGAAAAGACGGTGGCTTGCCCGACCTGAGCCGCCACGTCCTCAACAGACCGCATGGGGTAGTGTGGTCGCCTGATGGCAAGGTTTAAGTCCTTGGGGTTGATACACACACGTATTTCATTCTTGTCTTTCTTTATCGTGGCAACCATGGTGGAGACCCAATTGGTGGGCTCGCTGACCGCTTCCAGCACCCCCTTGTCGACCATGTTGTTAAGCATCGCCTCGACCCTGTCTTTCATGGCGTGGGACACCCTGTGAGGTGCGCGGACCACGGGTTGTACATTTGGGTCAATGGAAATATGGTATGTCAGTGGTAACTTCCCCAGGTCATCGTTGAACAGGTCCTGGTATTCTGCAATCGGGTTAAATGACAGTTGCACTTTGTGGACCGTGTGGTCGAAGGACACCAGGCCAAGATCTTGGCACGCACGGTTTCCCAGCAGGGTAACACAGTCAGAGTTCAAAACATAAAAAATCAAGTTTCTCGTGGCCTTCTGTAGCCTGCAAGTTAAAGTGGCCCTCCCCACAGGCCTGAGAATTTCTCCACCATAGGCGTGTAGAGTAGCATTGTCAGCGACCAAGGCCTCATTAGTCCTTATCTTGTTGAAAAGATTTATTGACAAAACATTGACCTTTGACCCAGTATCTAACTTCGCAAGGAAGGTTACATTGTTGACAGTCACAGACACGGAGGGATCAAGACGCTGGCCAGGTGCCTGGAGGAGGGTAAACACATTCGAATCCTCGGGAGAATTAATTGGATCTGCATCATAGGATTCAGCAACATCGGGCTGTGGGTTGGAACAGCTATCAGATTGTTTAAGCATGTTTAGACTGGGTCTGGAAATCTGTACCTGTCTCCCACGAGAACTGAATAAGCGGCAGGCAGAAGCGAAATGATTCAGTTTGTTACAACAATTACAAGCCTTGCCATAGGCAGGGCACGTCGACCGTCTGTGGTGCATGTAGTTACAGTTAGGGCACCTTTTTGGGGGCACATCAGCAGGACCAGGGTTGGCATGCGGCAGAAAAGCATTGTTTCCCCTCTGAGGCAGGGCTCTACTAAATCCAGCCTGGTGAACAGACTTATCTCCCAAGTCCCGGTGATCATCTGGCAATACAACAACCTCAGACAATCTGCAGGCATGCATGGCTTTTGCTAACGTTAGATCTGGATCCCTAAGAAGCTCACATCGCAGCTTCTGGTCACGCATGCCAGTTACTAAAATGTCTCTAGTGAGCTGGTCTGTCATGTCACCGAAACGGCACCGCTGGGCGAGATAACGCAAATCGGCAATAAAACATTCAACCGGTTCCTCCGGCAGCTGTCTCCTTGTAAAGAACCGTGCCCTCTCTAGAATGCGATTCGAGGGCAGGTCACAAATCTCCCTGAACTTACGTAGCAGGCAAGCAGGGTCACTGGCAGATTCTGCAGGGGTAACCACCACGTTGTTGTCGTCCAGGACCGCTGGAGCATAGATGAAAGTTCTGGCTCTCTTCATGGCATCAGGTCCGACAAGGTTGAGTAGGAGGGAGGCTTTGAGGGAGTCAGGATCATTGCGGTGAGCGACGTTGACAAAGTGGGTGAAATCAATTTCAAACGTAGCCCAGCGCTCAGAAATATCAGCATCAAAGACAAGCTGCGCGGGCTTTCTGCACGAGGATGCCATGGTCAGAGAGATAAAGCACAAAAGGCACAAATCAAATAAAAGAAATAAAACCCGATGGACAGGTAGGCGCAAGTATCTTCCAGCTCCGACACCATGTAAATAAGCAATTTACAAACTCTGAAAGTGTTCAACACATTTTAATGATAGCACAAGGTATTACATACATCCTCAAATACTGGCTACATTCTTCTAGTGAACCGTATCCAGGAAGGGGAAGGCGTTATGATTGATGTTAACTAGGCGGGGTTAATGGTACTGAGGTAACTATGTTATTGGTTGCATGCAAAACCATCTACAGTATTCTTCTTATGTCTCTTTTCTTGGCAACCTCCACCGGGTAATCTCAAAATATACTGATCTTGTCTCCTTCAAATTTGAGATTTCTGCTGCGAACGATTTTCTTCATCATATCATCCAAAACATGATCATATTGCACCTTCACTATCAGTTATCTTAGTGAGGTGTCAGCCCTTGGGTGGCGTCTCAATGCTCTATGTGCCCGAGCAAGTAAAGTTGCTTGATCCAGATTTAAAACTTTCTTCAATAGATCTGCAGCAAATTCACGGGGGTCATGATCCCCCTCTCTGCCTTACCGAATGCTAATAATTCTTAGATTCTGGCGTCTCTGTTGTCCCTCCAAGTCAATACATTTTTCAGTTATTTTATGCAATAAGTCTGATAAACGCTTGTTCTTGGAGAGAAGCTTACTTGTAGTTTAGAGCTTGTTTCAGCAATTTCCTCTAATTCAAGTACAGTTTTATGTTGTTGTTCTAGTGCCTGCAAGATGGGGTCCAACTTCGAATTAAATCTGGACTCCATCAAATTGAATTTAACATTTACCTCTTCAATCTTTTGGTTTAGATTTTCTTCCATGGCCAACTTCCAGGAATCCAGTACTTCATGTACAGAAGCTACGACATCTTCTTTAATTTCTCCTTTAATTTCTTTTTTTAAAGTTTACAACTCATCCGTGAAGTTATGTTTAAGTTTTTTCAATTCTTCCATTATGTTTGAGATTTCCAGAGCGAGGAAACTTCTTAATTCTTCCACATCTGTCTTTTTTCTTCCATGAGATTTCTTTTTGTGATGCTGTTAAACCTGAGCCCAAGGCTTCAGTTGGGCCTACTTCTTTAGACCTACCGGTTTTTCTCAGTTTGGGGGGGGTATGTTGTGTAGACATACCGTCGGTATTGACGCGCGCCTGATGACATCACAGGCTTATTGCAAGCAGCCGGTAGCTTTGTCATGCAGGTAAGTCCCGTTTTTTCCCCCCGTTTTTACAGAAATTTTCCGAAGCTAAACGGCGCGAGTCTGCCTTACTCCATAGCGCCACCGGAAGTCCTGAAGAATTTAAGTATTTGACTTCCAACTCCTCCCTGTCTCCCACATGGCTCATTCTGCCCACTCCTCACTTGACCTATTGCATTTAAACTCAAGTCTTAACTCCACTCCACTTCTCCACTCTCAGTCCCGATGCAGGCTCTCAACCTGAAATGCCGACAATTACTTTCCCTTAAGGTATGCTGCTTGACTGGTTGAATTCCTCCAACAATTTGTTTTTAGAAGCATTGCATTTGCTCATTGCGGAAACATTTCTGGGAAATTTAAAGATATGACTTTCATAATTGAATATACGGCCTCCAAACTGCTTGTGCGACAACGTTATTTACCTAGCTGATTCCATAACGCCTCAAATCAATGGCAGGCTCCTGAATGTTGATTTGGTGATGTAAATGCCATTGAATGTCAAGGAATACTGCATAGATTCTGAACAAATATTAGTTGTTTTTTATCAGCTCACCCACTGGACTTGGCACATGGAGGCATGGACTGCGTCATTCTCTGAGAGTTAACGATTGAATCCTGGTCTGGTTTCCATTGGATCATAATGCTATCATTCTGACAGTCCACCCAGAAAGGGTGATCAATGGTCCTCCTCCAGCTCTTCCACATCTTCCTTTTCTTCCCCCTTTTTTGTGTTCTTCATTCTGCTCAGCTTCACCTACTTTCTTGTCCTGTTACCATCCCTACTCCCCAGGATCTGGCAAGGGCCAAGCCTGTATATTTACTAAATTGTTCCAGAGACTGGAATCACTGCTTAAAGCTGCCACCCCAGCTGTCACTGTTACCAGTGGCACACAAGCGTAGTAGTTAAATAGCTGGAGTGAGATCTGCCGCAAAGAACGGTATGCCAACTTGGTCATTAACTTGTTGGGCTTGTATCAAAAACCTATTGATTTGGGACGGTGCACTTATTCACTTCAGGGAAGAAAATATCTTTATCTGCACAGGCTCCCGAGTCAGCAATGTGATTAACCCTTAACTACCCTATGAAATGGCACAACAAACCACTTACTTCAAGTGAAATGTTAAATGGACAATATCTGTAAGCTTCCCACCCAGTGAAAAGAAATACTGACCCATCAGTGATGTCCTCATTTTACATATCAATATTTTGTGGGCAAAATCCTTTTTTGAAAGGATTACTTTTGCAGCTTTTTTGGTATTGATATTGTTTATTATTGCCATGTGTAATGAGATACAGTGAAAAACTTTGTTTTGCGTGATATCCAGGCAGGCTATACTATATAAGAGTGTAATCATACCACACAGCTATCCAACAGGTAGTGCAAAAAGATAAAGGAAACAGCGTGCAGAATATAGTCCTACAGTTACAGAGAAAGTTCAGATTAAAAAAGTGTAAAGGATTGAACAAGGTTGATTGGAAGATTGGGAATACATCCTTTGACTACGAAGTTTCATTCAAGAGTCTGATGGTATGGCAGATGAAGCTGCCATTGTATCTGGTGCTGTGTGGTTTCAAGCTTTTGTACCGACTGCCAAATGCAAGAGGGGAAAGAGAGAAGTGAGTTGTCCTTGATTATGTTGGCTGCTTTCCTGGGGCTGTGGAGACTAGATTGGGGTAGATGGGGTGGGTGGGTGTGGGGAGTGAAGTTGGTTTGCATGATGGACTGGGCTGTGTCCACAACTCCCTTGTAGTCTGGTGCAGATCAGTTGCTATACAACGTTGTTATGCATCTTGATAGGGTGCTGTCTATGATGCATATCATTTGAGATATGTCGAATTCTTTCAGCCTACTGAAGAAACAAAGGCAATGCGCTATTTGACCATATCATCGATGTGGTTGAATCATGGCAAATTGCTGATGATATTAACACTTAGGAACTTGAAACTTTCATCTCCTCTTAAGCACTATTGATGCAGACCTGTGTATGCATACTACCCTACTTCCTGAACTTGATGTATAGTTCTTTGTTTGTTTTTCCATTGAGGGAGAGGCTGTTGTTGTGACAACATGCTAATAGGCTCTATATCTCCTTCCTGTACTCTGTTTCATCATTTTTTGAGACAGGCCCACTGTTATCCGCAAACTTATAAATGGATTCAGGATAGAATTTGGTCATTCAGGCATGAGTGCATACGAAATGTAGTAAAGGGCTGAGGCTTCAGCAGGGCACTGGCGTTGAGAATTATCATGGAATGCACATTGTTACCTTTCCTTACCAATTGTTGTCTATTAGACAGCAAATCAAAGATCTAGTTGCAGAGGGCTTTGCTAGGTTCAGGAGTGTGTAGATGAGTTACCATATTTCCCGGCAATGAAGATGCTATTTTTACCCTAAAATAAGGACAAAAAATTACCTGCGTCTTGGAGGCCGAAGGCCAGGCTGTTCATAGGCCTATAGCAGGTGTGTCAAATTTTACCTCATTTTAGTTCATGGGCAAAATGCGACCATGCCCGCTCTGGCATCAGGGAAATCATCCCACGGGCCGTGGTCCACGAGTTTGACACGCCTGGCCTATAGGATCTGTTTCAGTACTATACGGCAATCCAATCAGAAGCAACATGCATTTGCGCAGGATTTTCACCACTTCAAACATCTGGTCTGGGTAAATTCTGTTTAAGTTGTTTAACTCTGCAAATTGTTTAACACAGTTTTTGAAATCTTTATAATCTTTATTCTGTGCACAATTATATGTTATTTTATTCCAAGCGCTGTTTTTTTTTTAAATTACCGTGCATTATCTGTGTTTTGCATAGAAAATGGCCGCCTCCATGGTGAATGGAAATGACTGCCACCAGACCGAATGACTGTTTTTTATTTTTCAAAATTTAGCGACTCAAAATGTGGGTGAGTCTTCATTACCGGGAAATATGGTAGGTTGAAATTATAGTGTTGAAGCCAGTGCCATAATCAACAATTATGAGTCTGATGTCGGTGTCCTTGTTATCCAGTTGGAATATAGGTTGAGGGAGATGGCGATTCCCATGGACCTATTGTGATGGTTGGCAAATGGCAGTGGATTAAGGCTGTCTGGGAGGCTGGAGTTGATGTGTGCTATAACCAGCCTCTTGAAGCACTTCATGAGCAGAGCCATATGATCATTGTTTTAAGATCATGTTTTGTTGATTCTTTCCCAGTTTTACTCTCCGTGAAACACTTCACAAACTTATTATGCTAAGTATCTTCAAATGAATCACTTTTCCCATGACGTTCAATTCTCAATGGAATGGATATTCATTGAGAGTTATTTATTTGATTTCTAAAGTTTACCATTATTTATCCACCGGCAACCTTGTGAGTTTAATTTTCCAACACACCCTTAACTTGACCAATGTGTTCCCCACTTACATAATTAGTTTCATTTAAATTCAGGGTACTAATTTCCATTTTAAGCATGCTACTTCAAATACAATGTAAAATTATATTGCATTCAAAATATTCTTCCTTGAGGAACCCTGATCTATGCAATTGCTCATTTATCCCTGTCTTATTACCCAAAACAAGGGCAAAACCATTATTTTCCTGGGTAGATTGCAATGTACACTGTTTAAGGAATAATACATTTAATAAACTATGTGAATTTAATTTCTTAACTGTTTTGCTAATTTAGTTTAACTAAAATTAACAAAGATTAACAAGTTCACTATTAAAATAGCATTATCTTTATTGTGATCAATTTATTTCATGATTACATTTACACAAAGTCAATTAACCTATAAAACTGTATGCCTTTGGAGTGTGGGAGGAAACCAAAGATCTTGGAGAAAACCCACGGAGGTCATGGGGAGAATGTATCAACTCCGTAAAGAAAAGCACCCATAGTCAGGATCGAACCCGGGTGTCTGGCGTTATAAGGCAGCGACCGAGTTAGGTTGAAATTATGGTGTTAAAGCCAGAGCTATAGTCAACAAATAGGAGTCTGATGTACTGTAGGTGTCCTTGTTGTCTATTTGGGGTGTAGGATGATGGAGATGGCAACTCCCATGCACGTATTGCAATGGTTGGCAAATGCAGTAGATTAAGGCTGCCTGGGAGGCTGGTGTTGATGTGTGCTATAACCAGCCTCTTGAAGCACTTTATGATCAGAGCTAACTAACAACAGTCACTAAGGCACACTTCCTTGTTTTTATTTGTCACTTGGATGACAGTGGTTTTCTTCAAGCATATGAGTACCACAGTTTGATGTCAGGAGTGGGTAAAGATGTTTGTGAATATGTCTGCCAGCTGATCTGCGCAGGATCTGAGGACTCGGCCAGGGATTCTATCTGCGGGTGGACTCTCGAGAAGGCTGATCTGACATATATGCCAGTGACCATAGGTACATGTGCGTCCAAGGGTGTTGGGGAGGTGTCTTCACTTCACTGACCTTCTGCTCAAAATGAGCATATAATACATTAAATCTTCGAGGAACATTGTGTTGTTGCCAGCAATACTGCCCAACTTTGCTTTATTCCTTAATTGCCACTTTATTTTCTCCAGGTTGAATTTCCATGGAATCCACATTAATATTTACTACTCTGGTTCATTTTACACATCCATAGAAATTCCAGAAATAAACCCTATTCATATTGCTTTCTATTTTATTATATTTGATAATTTTTTTAAGATCATATTTTGTTGATTTTTCCCAGTTTAATTATACTCCTATTCCTCGGACTAATTACTCTCCTTGAAACACTTCACAAAAATATATCTTCAAATGAATCACGTTTCCCATGAAGTTTAATTCTCAATGGAATGGCTATTCATTGAGAGTTATTTTTTTTGTTTTTGAAGTTTACCATTATTTACCCACCGGTGACCTTGTGAATTTAATTTTCCAACACTTCCTTAACTTGACCAATGTGTTCCTCAATCACATAATTTGTTTAATTTAAATTCAAGGTACTAATTTCCATTTTAAGCATGCTACTTCAAATTCAATGTAAAAGTATATTAAATTCTGAATATACTTCATTGAGTGATCCCAAAGGGCAAAAGCATTATTTTCCCAAAAAGATTCCATTGTACACTGTTTAAGGAAAACACATTTAATAAACAATATTAATTCAATTCCTTAACTGTTTTGCCAATTTAGTTTAACTAAAATGAACAAAGATTTGCAAGTTCACCATTGATAATATTATCTTTGTTGTGATCAATTTATTTCATGATTAATATTCTGATCATTACTGTGGACAGTTCCTTCTTATGTATATTATTGCCAACTGTGCCCTTTGCCTCTTTCTATCCTTAGATCCAGCCATGTTGATTAATGAATGCTGATCAGTAATTACTACTGCTGTTTTGCCTCCCTTTATTCTCAAAGGTTGCTGCCTGTTGCACAACCTGTTTCTTTACAATTTCCCATTTAGTCTATACTTTCTAAATATTAAAATCGTTCCCAGCCTTGATAACTAAAGTCTGACTCTATAATAGCTGTTAAATTAAACCCATTTGTCTCTATTTGAACCATTCATACATTTGGCTTATGAATGTGATGTGCATGGAAATAAAATGTCTGAAGTTTAATTTATTTCGCCTGATTTGACCCGATTTAAAAATGTGCTCTTGTTACTTGCTCTTTCTTGCTCTTTCGTTCAGATTAATTCTTGCTCTTTCATTCAGATTCATTTCAGTCAGATTATTGTCTGAATGACAATAAAGGTAATCTGATTGTTATTAAATGATTATTACTTCATTTCGACCTCCACTTCTTATTGTCCCAATTGCTTTATGGAATTTGTTCTTAAAGTTTTTTAAATGTTCCCTCATCATCACACAATTATTCCACATAGGGCACAGTCTTAATTATTTGATTTTCTAGGTCATGAATTGCAGTCTGCTTTATGTGGAGCCTATCCATACACAATAGCTGGCATAGGTGATCCATCAGTCTGAAGAAGGGTCTCAACCCGAAAAGGTCACTCATTCCTTCTCTCCAGAGATGCTGCCTGTCCTGCTGAGTTACTGCAGCTTTTTGTGTCTACCTAGGTGATCCAAGAGTTCCTTGTATTGCTTACACTTCTTTGAATCATACATTAATCTTTCTGATCCGCTTAATCACTGGTGTCTATGTTATTGGTAAAAAATAAATAAATCAGGGAATATACATACAAGATTCTTTATTTTAATTCCAAACCAAACTCATCAAATTCTCTCAGTGGAATCTCGATCCTGCTCCTACACATGCCCATGTCCCATACAGAGAACAGCAACAGAATCTAAAAACTACAGTACCCTCCATACTGTTTGGAACAAAGACCCATCATTTATTTATTTGCCTCTGTACTCCACAATTTGAGATTTGTAATAGAAGAAAAAAAAATCAATTGAAAGAAATAATCCAAAAGGCCTTTTATACATTTTGGTTTCACCATGTAGAAATTACAACAGTGTTTATACATAATCCCCCACATTTCAGGGCACCATAATGTTTGGGACACAACAATGTCATGTAAATGAAAGTTGTCATGTTTACTATTTTGTTGCATATCTTTTCAAAGTCAAACAAACTTTATTGTCATTTAGAAATACATTGATATATGCAGTTCCAAACGAAATTCCGTTGCATTTGGCTCCCTGTGCAACACGATAAATTAACAGAAGGATAGGCATGGATAAAAAGGATAAAAGGATAAATAGACAATGGTGGCAGCCCATTACATAGCATTCAGGAGTCTGATGGCTCATGGGAAGAAGCTGTTGCAGAACCTTGATGTTCTGTCCTTATGCTGCGATATCTTTTTCTCGAGGGCAGCAGAGTGAACAGACCGTGATGGAGATGTGCGGGGTCTTTTATAATACTGCTGTCCTTAGACACGCAACGTTTGGTCGCAATATCCCCGATTGAGGGGAGAGAGGTCCCGATGATTTTTTCCGCTGTCCTCACCACTCTCTGCACAGACTTCCAGTCGGAGGCTCTACAGTCCCCAAACCAGACAGAGATACAGCTGGTCAGAATACTCTCTATGGTGCCCCTGTAGAAAGTAGTGAGGATGGGATGGGGGAGATGAGCTCTTCTCATCCGGCGCAGAAAGTGCAACCTCTGCTGCGCTCTCTTAACTGTTGATGAGATGTTATTCGACCAGGTCAGACTGTTAGTGATCTGCACCCCCAGGAACTTTGTGCCACTGACCACCTCCACATCGCTGTCATTGATGTGAAGTGGTGTGGGACTGTGCCGGGTTTTCCTGAAGTCGACGATAACCTCCTTTGTTTTTTCGACATTCAGGATCAGGTTGTTCGTATTGCACCAGTCCACCTGTTGTTTCACCTCCTCCCTGTAAGCCAGCTCATTGTCATCCCTGATGAGGCCCACCACTGTTGTGTCATCTGCGTACTTCATGATGTGGTTTGTACTAAACCTGGCACAACAGTCATGAGTCATCAGGGTGAACAGCAGTGGACTCAGGACACAGCCCTGAAGGGAGCCGGTGCTCAGAGAGATGGTGTTGGAGGTGTTATTTCCAACCCCCACAGACTGGGGTCTGGCAGTGAGGAAGTCCAGTAGCCAGTTACACATGGGGGTGCCGAGGCCCAATGGAACCAGTTTGCTTATCAGGTGCTGGGGGATATATCAGGTTATAGTCCGTGATTGATTTGATTCCCTGCCACATACGCCTGGTGTTCATGGAAGAAGCTCTGGATTTTCTGACCATGGGCACGCTTGGCCAGTCTGATGACTCGGTTCAGGTTGGCTCTTGCGGATCTGAGTGCCACCACGTCGCCGGATTTAAACGCGACATTACGTGCTCTCAGCATTCCACGTACCTCTGTGGTCATCCAGGGTTTCTGGTTGGCCCGTACAGTGATGGTCTTGGTGACACAGACATCCTCTATGCACTTCTCCATGTAAGCAGACACGGATGCAGCATACTCCTCCAGGTTGATGTGTTGGCTGACAGTTGCAGCCTTCTTGAACATGTCCCAGTCCATGCATTTAAAACAGTCCTGTAGTGTTGTCATAGCTCCCTCTGGCCAGACCCTAACCTGCTTCACAGTAGGTTTTTCTCTGGTAAGCAGGGGCCTGTATGCAGGAATTAGCATCACAGAGATATGGTCTGAGGAGCCAAGGTGGGGGCGGGGGACTGCCTTGAATGTCTTCTTGATGTTATTGTAGGCTAGGTCCAGTGTATTGATTCCCCTGGTTGCAAAGTCTACATGCTGGTAGTAATGTGGGAGAACAGTCTTTATGTTGGCCTGGTTTAAATCCCCAGCAACAATGAAGACACCATCTGGATGTGTAGATTGTAGGTCACTAATGGAACAATAAAGAGCATTCAAGGCCTCCTTAGTGTTTGCACTGGGTGGGATGTACACGGCTGTGATGGTTATAATGGTGAATTCCCTGGGCATATAGAAGGGTCTGGGGAGCAATAATTTGACACCACTGTGGCATTATTACACCAGCTGTTATTAGTGTAAATCCACACACCACCACCCTGGGATTTCCCACTGAGAGCGTAGCTTCTGTCCAACCTGAATGCTGTTAACCCCTCCACGCTAATGGTGCCGTCGGGAACAGAGGAGTTTAACCACGTCTCTGTTAGGATCAGGGCGCAGCAATCCCTCACCTCCTGTTTGGTTACCAGGTCCAGCCTCAGGTAGTCCAGCTTATTCTCCAGGGAGCGGACGTTAGCGAGCAGAATAGACGGAAGCGGTTTCCTGCAGGGGTTAGCCTTCAGTTTCGCCGTTAGCCCCCCACGAGTACCGCGCTTCTGCTTCCTGTGGCACCGTTTCCTCCTCCTCCGAGTGTGGCCAGTGCTGGTAGGAGACTCCGCGGCTTCGTAGGCCGCTGGCTCCAGCCGACGCAGCAGTCCGAGACTCCGTAGAGTCTCCAGAGTAACCCGATCAACGGCCAGGGAACTGCTGGACGCATGCAGTTTCAACCCGGACTGACAGTCGCACCGAAAAGTGACCATCAGATTCTGAACTGAACAAGTAAGTGTGTGGTTTTTTACCTTTAAATTTCTGTTTCTGTCGGGAGCCAATGCAGCCGCAGCCGCACAGGGTGCCGCCATCTTGAAGAGGTCTTGCATGCAATGACTGCTTGAAGTCTGTGATTCATGGACATCACCAGTTGCTGGGTGTCTTCTCTGTTGATGCTCTGCCAAGCCTATATTACAGCCATCTATGGGGGCTAGTACCCTTCAGTTTTCTCTTCACCATATAAAAGGCATGCTCAATTGAGCTCAGATCGGGTGATTGACTTGGCCATTCAACAATTTACAATTATTTTAACTTTGAAAAACTGCTTAATTGCTTTAGCAGTATGTTTGGGATCATTGTCTTAGAAACATAGAAAATAGGTGCAGGAGTAGGCCATTCGGCCCTTCGAGCCTGCACCGGCATTCAATATGATCATGGCTGATCATCCAACTCAGTATCCCGTACCTGCCTTCCCTCCATACCTCCTGATCCCTTTAGCTACAAGGGCCACATCTAACTCCCTCTTAAATATAGCCAACAAACTGGCCTCAACTACCTTCTGTGGCAGAAAATGCCACAGATTCACCAATCTCTGTGTGAAAAATTATTTTCTCATCTCGGTCCTAAAAGATTTCCCCCTTATCCTTAAACTGTGACCCCTTGTGCTGGACTTCCACAACATCGGGAACAATCTTCCTGCATCTAGCCTGTCCAACCCTTTAAGAATTTATAAGTCTCTATGAGATCCCCCTCAATCTTCTAAATTCCAGCGAGTACAAGCCGAGTCTATCCAGTCTTTCTTCATATGGAAGTCATCCCAGGAATCAGTCTGATTAACCTTCTCTGTACTCCCTCTCTGGCAAGAATGTCTTTCCTCAGATTAGGAGACCAAAACTGTGCGCAATACTCCAGGTGTGGCCTCACCAAGACCCTGTACAACTGCAGTTGAACGTCCCTGCTCTTGTACTCAAATCCTTTTGCTATGAATGGCAACATACCATTCGCTTTCTTCACAGCCTGCTGCACCTGTATGCCTACTTTCAATGACTGGTGTACCATGACACCCAGGTCCCGTTGCATCTCCCCTTTACCTAATCGGTCACCATTGCAATAATAGTCTACTTTCCTGTTGTTTGCCACCAAAGTGGATAACCTCACATTTATCCACATTATACGGCATCTGCCATGCATTTGCTCACTCACCCATCCTATCCAAGTCACCTTGCAACCTCCTAGCATCCTCCTCACAGCTAACACTGCCCCCCCAGCTTCGTGTCATCCACGAACTTCGAGATGCATTTAATTCCCTTATCCAAATCATTAATATATATTGTAAATAGCTGGGGTCCCAGCACTGAGCCCTGCGGCACCCCATTAGTCACTGCCTGCCATCCTGAAAAGGACCCGTTCACTCCTACTCTTTGCTTCCTGTCTGCCAGCCAGTTCTCTATCCACATCAATACTGAACCGCCAATACTGTGTGCTTGAAGTTTGTATACTAATCTTTTGTGTGGGACCTTGTTGAAAGCCTTCTGAAAGTCCAGATATAACACATCCACTGCTTCTCCCTTTTCTACTCTACTAGTTACATCCTCAAAATATTCAATAAGATTCGTCAGACATGATTTACCTTTCGTAAATCCATGCTGACTTTGTCCAATGATTTCACTACTTTCCAAATGTGCTGCTATCCTATCTTTAATAACTGACTCTAGCAGTTTCCCCACTACCGATGTTAGACTAACTGGTCTGTTGCTGTAGAATGAACCGCCGGCCAATGAGTTTTGAGGCATTTGTTCGAACTTCAACAGATCGGATGTGTCTATACACTTCAGAATACATTATACTACTACCATCAGCAGTTGTGTCATCAATGAAGATAAGTGAACCAGTACCTTCAGCAGCCATACATGGCCCTGACATAACACTCCGTGTTTCACAGATGAGGTGGTGTGCATTTGGATCTTGGGCAGTTCCTTCTCTCCTCTATACTTTGCTCTTGCCATCACTCTGATAAAGGTTAATCTTCGTCTCCGCTGTCCACAAGACCTTTTTCCAGAACTATGATTGTTCTTTTAAGTACTTCTTGGCAAACTGTAACCTTGCCATCCTATTTTTGCGGTTAACCAGTGGTTTGCATCTTGTAGTGAAGACTCTGTATTTGTGTTCATGAAGTCTTCTGCGGACAGTGGTCATTGACAAATTCACACCTGAAGAATGTTTCTGATCTATCAGACAGGTGTTTGGGGATTTGTCTTTATTCTAGAGATAATTCTTCTGTCATCAGCTGTGGTCTTCCTTGGCCTGCTAGCCCCTCTGCGATTAATAAGCTCACCAGTGCTTTTTTTATTCTTAATGATGTTCCAAACAATTGATTTTGACAAGCCTAACGTTTGGCTGATGTCTCTAACAGTTTCATTCTTGTTTCTCAGTCTCATAATGGCTTCTTTGACTTTCATTGGCACAACTTTGGTCCTTATGTTGATAAACAGCAATAAAAGTTTGCAAAGGTGATGGAAAGACTTTTGTATAAACACTGCTGTAATTTCTACATGGTGAAACAAAAATGTATAAAAACTGACAATGTGCACTTTAACCACATTTGATTTTTTTCTATTACAAATCACAATTGTGGAGTACAGAGGCAAATAAATAAATGATGGGTCTTTGTCCCAAACGTTATGGAGGGCCCTGTATCTTCCATGCCCTTCTCCAGCCACACAAATATGCCTATAACTCTGGAACCATGCAACCTATTCAATCTTTGTTGGTCCCGGTTGCAATGAGGGATCAATGTTTATTATCCTCAACATATTTTAATCAGATCACTAACCATGTTTATTTATAATCTTGTTATTTATTTGTACAGGTATAATATGATTAGTATGGGTGTCAGGGGTAATGGGGAGAAGGCAGGAGAATGATGTTGGGAGAGAAAGAAGATTAACCATGATTGAATGGTGGAGTAGACCTGATGGGCCAAATGGCCTAATTCTGCTCCTATGACTTATGAACATGAATTGGCCTAGACGGTTGTGTTGTGGCGAGACTGCTCCCTGCAGCCTTTTTCTCTGGTAATAAGTCCAAGGCTAAGACTGTTATCTGGGTCTTCATGCTTGATTAACGAACAGACACGCTCATGTTCCAAGTCTAATCAACTGCCATACTTGAAACTGCCCAGAAAACTCCTCCTCTCATGCTCATGTGTCAGGGGTTAGGGGTTATTGGGAGAAGGCAGGAGGATGGGTTTAGGAGGTAGAGATAGTTCAGTCATGATTAAATGATGGAGTAGATTTGATGGGCCGATTGGCTTAATTCTGCACCTATTACTTATGACCTTATGTTTTGCATTGTGTATAATTTGGATATAAACTCAACAACATAACAACAGTACCACATTTACCACGGCTGTGAACTTCCTGATCTCTGCCTCCTCCATGTACTGCTGCTAAAGACACCATCAAGGCTGCTGTCCCTCTCCCTAGTCTTGTTTGATATGTTTACTAAGATTATTCGCTTGTAGAGTTTGGTTTTATTGACCCAATTAATTGCTTGGTTACTTACTTAATTAAGTAATATTTAGGTTTTCACAACCTTTGTCCTTGTTAAGTGGGTAAATAAACTGTGAACTATAATGCTCAGAAATCAATCACCTACCTACTGTGATGTAATGTTATTTCTTTTTGTGTTATAACAGTCTTGAAGCTACACATTCTTTATCTTATCTGTATTTCATCGACATTCTTGAAAAGAAAATTCTCCCAATATCATCACCAACAAGTTTTCTCTCAATCAGTTCCAGGAACACTGATTATTATTTGCCTCATCTTTGTTTAGAGTGGAAGGTTTATTTTATGCTCAAGGAAGATTCAGGAAATCAATCTATTCAGATCAATAGTCCAAATCTTTTTTCCCCAGAGCGAAAATGTAAAAGATTAGTGGGAATACTATAGCTTTAAGGAGAGAAGGGCACATTTTAAAGAGTTTGTTCACAGATGATGGTGCAGGCAGCATTCAAGAGGCTTTTAGATAGGCATTTCATGTGCAGGGAATGGAGGGGTATGGATCTCTATAGGCAAATTATGCTGGTTTATCTTGGCATTATGTTTGACACAGGTATTGTGGGCCAAAGGTACTGTTTCTGTGCTGTGGTTTGGTTATAAAGTCATAGAGTCATAGAGTAATACAGTGCGGAAACAGGCCCTTCCGCCTAACTCGTCCACACCGGCCAACAATATCCCAGCTACCCTACTCCCATTTGCCTGCTCTTAACACTCATAACCCCATAAACCTCCAAACTGTCCTTTCCATGTACTTGTCCAAATGTTTCTTAAACAATGGGATAGTCCCAGCCTCAACTACCTCCCCTAGCAGCTTGTTCCATACACCCTCCACCCTCTGTGTGAAAAAGGTACCCCTCGGGTTCCTATTACATTTTTTCCCCTTCACCTTGAACATAAATACTCTGGTCCTTGATTCCCCTACTCTGGGTAAAAGACCCTGTGTTTAATACCCGATCTGTTCCTCTCATGATTTTGTATACATCTATAAGATCTTCCCTCATCCTCCTACGCTCTATTGGAATAGAGACCCAGCCTATTCAACCTCTCCCTATAACTCCCTATGTTCTATATTCGAGATATATTTTAGCATTAATAGCTCAACAAAATTAGCATATGTAGAGTTGGTATTAGAATTTGATTATCATCACGATTATTATTGTAAGAAAACATTGTTTTTGTGCTATTCAGTCAAAACAAACCATGAATGAGCACAATCAAGCCATGCACATGTACAACAGGCAGTGCAAATAGAAAAAATAAGCAGAATGCAGAATATAGTGTTCCAGATTTGCAGTGTTAAAGCTATGGAGAAAGTGCAGTTAAAAAAATAATAAAATTGCAAGGGCTACAATGAAGTGGGTAGGGAAATCAAAACTACACACTTAGCTGATGAGATGTATATTCACTAATCTGGTTACAGTGGTGAAGAAACTGTTTCTGAATCTGGTTGAGCTAAAGTCAGTGGTGATTTGCCATTCTGACTATGAACACTCCTGTTTGGTGGCCATGCATTAAGGTGCCAACTCTGTAGGCACCAAATATATCTCACCATGCTACATGCGCAAGAGGATACTACTAATCTAGAGTACATAAGGTAATGTACTAAATCATAAAACCTCTGCATTGAGATACCTCAGTACAGTATTTATTCCTTTAGTCCATAGGAGAAATGGTAAGCATTACAACAGCCAGCCTAACTCTGAACAAAGGCAGACCCTCCCTCTTATAATATTGTTCTTTTATTCAAGCATATCACCCACACATTATACAGCACACCATCTCAATAGGCTTTGGCTCTGCTAAACTGATTTTAAAAGTCAATTGGGATAAAAAAAAAGTATTTTATAGCTACTAAAACAAAATCTACATATCTGATCATAAAATGAAATCAGTTTTGTTTTCAATCAAATCTTTCTAATTTCAGTGAATGGGATTATTTATTTCAACCCTTAGGTGTCAGTCTTGGTTCAGTAGTAGCATTTGTATCCCTGTATAGGAAAGCATTGGATAAAGCCAAAGATTACTGGTCTTAATATCGCACTGACTTCTGTAATCATGAAGACCCTTGAAAAACCTGTGGTGGCCCACATGTAAAATATCACAAACTCCCTGCTGGACCCCCTGCAATTTGCACACGGGCAAATAGATCAGTGGATGATGCAGTAATCCTAGGCCTGCACTTCATCTCCAGCACCTCAACTGCTAGGGGACCTATGCAAGGATTTTGTTTGTGGATTTTAGCTCTGCATTCAACACCATTGTGCCAGAGCGACTACACACCAAACTCTCCTTGTTGACTGTGCCTGAACCCCTCTGTTGGTGGATCATCAACTTACTTACAGACAGGAAGCAGTATGTGAGGCTGGGAAAGCATATCTCAGAAAACCCTCAGCATAGGAGCACCGCAAGGCTGCATACTCTTCCTTCTCCTTTACTCTCTCTACACTAACGACTCCTCCTCTGTCAAGCTTCTCAAGTTTGTGAACGACAACCCTGATTGGACTGATCCAGGATGGTGAGGAATCTGCCTACCACCAGGAAGTGACACAGCTGGTGGCCTGGTGCCATCACAACAACCTGGAACTCAATGCTCTTAAGACGGTGGAATTGATTGTGGACTTTAGGAGAGCTCCCCCTCACCATCAACAACATCACAGTCACATCTGTGGAGTCATTTAGGTTCCTTGGAACCATCATCTCCAGGGACCTTAAATGGGGGGGGGGCTACCATCGACTCCACAGTCAAAAAGGCACAACAGAGGATGTACTTCCTGTAGCAGCTGAGAAAGCACAATCTGCCTCAGGCAGTGATGGTCCAGTTCTATATTGCCATTATAGAGTCTGTCCTCACCTTCTCCATCATGGTCTGGTTTGGCTCAGTCACCAAACATGACATCTGGCCGCTGCAGCACATTGTTCGATCAGCCAAGAAGGTTGTTGGCTGCAACCTGCCCCCCATCGACGAACTGTACACTACAAGGGCCAGGAAGCGAATGGGCAAGATCATCTCTGATCCCTCTCATCCTGGCCATAAACTCTTTGAAGCACTTCCCTCTGGAAGGCGACTCCGGACTGTGAAAGCCACCACGGGCAGACATAAAACAGCTTTTCTCAAAGAGCAGTAGCTCTACTCAGCAGCCAAAAGTCTGTCGCCTCCTTTGCTCTGGTATTTTATTTAATTCTTCACATTCAAATTACAATGTTTTGTTTTTGCCTACTGTATATCGTGTTGTTACTAGCGAGCAAAGCACCAAGGCAAAAATGTATACATATTTGGTTAATAAAATGGATTCAATTTAATTCAATTCAATTCAATATCCCAATAGCAAGGAATTGAGTGTATAAACTCACCTGACACTACTGCAGTACAAAGGACTGCACTGTAGACAAGGTCATTTTTACAAATAAAATGGCAACCCAAAGCTATATTTGGTTGTGTATGTGATTATGTAAAATCCCTTGATAATGATTGAAAAGCAGAAAAAACACTATTTTACTATGAGACTGGGTGGCACAATGCTGCATTAGTCATGCCCTTGGTGTGATCTTATTTTTGCACTTTGTCTTATGAATGTGTGGCGCTCTGCTGGGTGTTCTGGTTTCATCCCATAGATGCTTCATAGGTTAATTGGCTACTGTAAATTTATCCTCCAGAGATGGGGAAATGGGTCAAATGGGATTGCTTTGTGGGAATATATCATGGATCTGATGGGGGAGAACATCTCCGTAGAATCTCCGAAAGCTCAAAGTACATTGTTTATAAATGTTTTAAACACAATGACAATGATTAAAGATTAACCACAGTTTCAATGGCACACAAAGACAACAATAAATAATTAACCACAGTTCTGATGGCGAGAATTAACTACTAAGCTTTAACATTTTGAGTGTAGAGAAGTATGTACAGGATGTAACATTGCAGAATCACATATTTCCAATGGGAATGCATTCCAGCTGTCCAGATATCTCAGAATATTCAAATATCTTTGCTGGTACGCACTAATTCAAATGCACTGTATGTTCTAAAAGCTTTGGAAGATAGGGATGATTAGACTCCCAACATGACTATTGTGAGAGCTGGCTCTCGAGCACACTAAATACCCAATTACTAATAGACAGACAGATCTGCCTATTGCCATAGATAGACACAAAATGCTGGAATAACTCAAAGGGTCAGGCAACATCTCTGGAGAAAAAGAAATGGAATATGCCCTGCTTGATGTGCCAAGTGACAAACAAGTCTGACATTGAAGCTTCCCTCATTACCATCACAATGGCGTGAAAAAACTAGATGAAGATTGCTGCTTTGATGTAGATTCAATTAACACGCATTGTCCCAATAGACATGGCACACAAAGAAATGAAGATGCTGGTATACAAAAAAAAGACACAAAGTACTTGAATGACTCAAGGGGTCTGGCAACACGTCTGGAGTACATGGATAAGTAACATTGTAGGTCTGGATCCTTCTGATTGTGATGGTGGTGGGAGGGACAGAGGAGGAACTGGAAGAGAGGTGGGGGCAGGACAAAACCCAGCAAGTGATAGGTGGATACAGGTGAGGGGCGGAGGTGGTTGTGTTAATCCTGGCTAAATTGGAGCAGCCAGGAAATTAAAATTGAGTAAATGCTTCTAGGCCACTTTGGTTAAGTTAAATGTACCTTTGGCAGAACTGGAACAAGCTACTGAATGGTGCCAGTATGCCTGTGGCCTAGATAAGAGTTGCAGGGAAAGAATGGGACATCTGTAGATTCTTACAATAGAGGGCCTGTCCCACTATACGAGTTTACCCAAGAGCTCTCCCGAGTTTTAAAAAGAATCAAACTTGTGGTAAGTATGTAGAATGTACGTAGCGGGTATGTCAGAGCTCGGGACGTCACTTAGCAGTTCATAACGCTAACGGCAGGCGCTAGGGAAATGCGGTAAGCTCGTGAAGTTTTGGTGTGTGGGCTCCAGGGTGTGGAGGGTGTGTATATGTGTGGAGCGGGTGTGTGTGTGGGCGGAGGGGGTGTGTGTGTGGGTGGGGGGATGGGTGTGTGTGCGCAGGGTGTGTGTGTGCGTGTGGGTGGGGGGCTTGTGGGGGAAGGGGTGTGTTCAGGGGGAGTTTGGAGGTGAGGGGGGTGTGTGGGCAGGGGGGAGTGAGCTCAGAGAAAAGACAGGGAAGAGCCATGGGGGAGTGGGGGGCATCATGGAGGAGGAGCCAGCGAGGGGAACCAGAGGGAAGTGGCTGGAATTGACGGTGCGATGGGGTCCCATAGCGGGCGCTGGTCATTCACCGCTGGGACCAGAGTCTCCGTTTTCCGTTTGGCAACATCTCCGACTCCGGGCTGGGCTGGGTCTCTGACTCTGAGCTGGGTCTCTCATGCTGGGCTGGGTTGGGTTGGGTTGGGTTGGGTTGGGTCGGGTGTCTGACATTTGACTGCTGCTTGGGGTGGGGCTGGGCTGCTGCTTGGGGCGGGGCTGGGCTGCTTCATGTCCCTTGGAAAGTCCGGTTGGAAACCATCGCCGGCCAACCTCAGCTCCAGTAAAGACGCAATGTCACAGGAAGGGGCGGACCGTCCCGAGGAGCGACAGGGGAAGAGACTAATCCGTGTGGTGCCGACTGACAGGGAAGAGATCGATCTGCGCGTGTGCGGTTTTCAAGATTTTTAAAGCTCGCTAACTTTTACGACATTCAACCGATCAGAACAAAACTTGGCACACTCGCAGCACAGGAGAACGGCGAGTGAACTGGCAAAAAAATCGTAGCACTATCCCAAACCATCTTTGCGCAAATAGAAAGACCGCCAAACCGGAAGACTAAACTTTAGTTATGTATAAATGAATTTCTCAAGCAAATTTCAATCAATCAATCAGATTTATTAACCACAATCACAATAAAGTGCAGTGAAATGAATTTTGCCAGCAACGGTACAATCAAAAAAGAACACACAATACACAATAAATTGAGCACAAACATCCACTACAGCATTCTTCACTGTGGTGGAAGGCCCAAAGTACAGTCAGTCCTCCTACATTGTTCCCCCGTGGTTGGGACAATAAACCTCTGCAGTCGTCGCTGCGAGTGGCCAGATGTACAGGCCCTCCTGTCGGGACGGTTAGTCCTGAATCAGCACTTCCCTACTGGGGACCATGGCTTCAGGATATTGTAGGCCGCGGGCCGGCAGTCGGAGCTCGTCTCCAGGGATCCCCGGCGAGGGATCCTGCTCCGGATGGTAAGTCCACGCTGCGGCTAGAAGCTCCGCAGACCACGGCTTCAGGATATTATCGGCCGTGGGCCGGCGGTCAGAGCTCTTCTCCAGCAATCCCTAGCGAGGGGTCCCAGGCTCCGGATGCTGTGCCGGCAGCTCGAAGCTCCGCAAATGAGTTGTTGGCTGAGTGTTAAATGCTGCCCAGTTCACAAAGAGCGGTCCCCTACTCTCCCACATTTTGATTGCAGGAAAGTGATCCACCACAATGTTTTCACTGGCAAATAGGGCTGGGCAATAAATAGAATTTTAGCACCATCTCTGCAGATTTTATCATGTTTTCACTGGTGTCCTATTTAACCAAATCTTCTTGGCAATCTAGGTGACAGCAAAGCAAGATGTTGCAATCAATATGCTATGAATTTAATGTTCCTTCTGAACAGCATGAACAGCAAAGCTGTCATCGATACCAGTCACTCTGAAACACTGACCATTTCAAATACTACTCATCATAAAGGAAGTTCAAATATAACGAGAGATGTCAAACATTTTATGGTAAAGGGAAAGGACAAGGACAAGAAGCAAACTTAACTCTTGAAAAAAGTACATCCAAACCTTCCTTTTCAGTGAGATATCATGAGCATAAACTAAAATTGTCTATTCTCTGGGCATGATATATTGAAGTACTTGACAGAGCTGCATCTTCCAGATTCGACAGAAACAGATCATGTTATTTGTTATCACATTATATTATGTGCCATGTTATTTTTTCTGCACTATGCTGCCTCAAACTCTGATGTGTATTGGTCTAAACTAGACCTCCAATTAATCTGGATATTGAACGAGACATTAAACTGAGGTTCTGTCTGCCATCACTAGTTGCTGCAAAAGATCCAATGGCATGATTTGAATCTTCCTGCATCAATCTTTCAGGCCATGCATTCCAGATCATAACAACTCAATTCATAAAGAAATTATCTTTATCCCTTGTAGCATTGTTACCAATTATTTTTAATCTTTATCCTTTGGCCAAAACTGGAAACAATTTGTACTTATCTGCAGTGCCATTACTGCATCATAGCAATACTTTTCATTTAACTGTTTGTATGAACGATGCACTGCATACAAAAGACAGTCAGATTGGAAAGGACTAAAGGACACAAAGTGCTGGAGTAATTTAGCAGGTCAGACAGCACATCTGGGGAACATGGATAGATGAGAGTCCGAGTTGAGAGCCTTCTTCAGATGGACCGTTCATCAATCTGATGACGTGTCTTGACCCAAAACTCCAGCCATCCAATGTTCTCCAAAGATGCTGTTTGATCTGCTGAGGTACTCCAGCACTCAGTTTCCTTTTGTGTATTAACCGGCATCTGCAGTTGTTTGTTTCTATGGGCAGGAATGAAATCAGACCAATATGTCTCAGGCAAAACTAGGTTAAATAAACATAAACAAAGAAACCATAGGAGCACATGAAAATAGGAGCAAAAGTAGACTATTCATCCTTTTGAGTCTACTCCACCGCTGTTTTGATATGTCATTGAATACTCTATCAAACTTCTACAGGTGTACGGTAGAGAGCATACTGATTCGTTGCATCAGGGCCTGTTTTGGCAATTCAAACCAGATCAATAGACAATAGGTGTTAAAGAAGGAACTGCAGATGCTGGAGAATCGAGGGTTACACAAAAAGCTGGAGAAACTCAGCGGGTGCAGCAGCATCTAAGGAGCGAAGGAGATAGGCGACGTATCGGGTCGAGACCCTTCTTTAGACAATAGGTGCAGGAGTAGGCCATTCGGCCCTTCAAGCCAGCACGCCATTCAATGTGATCATCCCCTATCAATTCCCCGTTCCAGCCTTCTCCCCATATCCCCTGACTCTGCTATCTTTAAGAGCCCTATCTACTTCTCTCTTGAAAGTATCCAGAGAACCAGCATCCACCACCCTCTGAGGCAGAGAATTCCACAGACTCACAACTCTGTGAGAAAAAGTGTTTCCTCGTCTCTGTTCTAAATGGCTTACCTCTTATTTTTCAACTGTGATGCCTGGTTCTGGACTCCCCCAACATCTGGAACATGTTTCCTGTCTCCAGCTTGTCCAATCCATTAATAATCTTATATGTTTCAATAAAATCCCCATATCCTTCTAAATTTCAGAGTATACAAGCCCAGCCACTCAATTATTTCAGCATATGACAGTCCCGCCATCTCTGGAATTAACCTTGTAAACATACGCTGTGTTCCCTCAATAGCAAGAATGTCCTTCCTCAAATTAGGGGACCAAAACTGCACGCAATACTCCAGGTGTGGTCTCACTACAGCCATATACAACTGCAGAAGGACCTCTTTGCACCTATACTCCTCTTGTTATAAAGGCCAACATGCCATTTGCTTTCTTCACTGCCTGTTGTACGTGCATGCTTACTTTCATTGACTGATGAACAAGGACCCCCAGATCCAGTTGTACTTCCCCTTTTCCCAACTTGACACCACTTAGATAGTAATCTGCCTGTTTTTGCTACCAAAGTGGATAACCTCACAATTATTCACATCAAACTGCATCTGCCTTGCATCTGCCCACACACTCAACCTGTCCAAGTGACCCTGCATTCTCATAGCATCCTCCTTACGGTTCACACTGTCACCCAGCTTTGTGTCATCTGCCAATTTGCTAACGTTACTTTGAATCCCTTCATCTAAATCATTAATGTATATTGTAAATAGCTGCGGAACCAGCACCGAGTCATGCGGTACCCCACTAGTCACTGCCTGCTATTCAGAAAGGGACCCGTTAATCCCTACTCTTTGTTTCCTGTCTGCCAACCAATTTTCTATCCATGTCAGCACTCTACTCCCAATACCTAATTTTTGCCTACTAATCTCCTATGTGGGATCTTATCAATGCTTTCTGAAAGTCCAGGTACACTACATCCACTGGCTCTCCATTGTCCATTTTCCCAGTTACATCCTCAAAAAATTCCAGAAGATTAATCAAGCTTGATTTCCCCTTCGTAAATCCATGCTGACTCAGACAGATCCTGTTACTGCTTTTCAAATGTGCCGGTATTTCATATTTTATAATTGACTCCAGCATCTTCTCCACCACCGATGTCAGGCTAACTGGTCTATAATTCCCTGATTTCTCTTTCCCACCTTTCTTAAAAAATGGGATAACATTAGCTACCCTCGAATCCACAGGAACTGATCCTGAATCTATAGAACATTGGAAAATTATCACCAATGCATCCACAATTTCTAGAGCCACTTCCTTAAGTACCCTGGCATGCAGACCATCAGGCCATGAGGATTCATCAGCCTTCTGTCCCATTAGTCTAGCCAAATCCGTTTCCTGCCTAATGTGGATTTCCTTCAGTTCCTCCGTCACCCCGGATCCTCTGGCCACTACTATATCAGGAAGATTGTTTGTGTTCTCCTGAGTGAAGACGGATCCAAAGTATCTGTTCAACTCATCTGCCATTTCCTTGTTCCCCATAATAAATTCACCTTTTTCAGTTTTCAAGGGTCCAACTTTGGTCTTAACTATTTACACATACCTAAAGAAGCTTTTACTATCCTCCTTTATATTCTTGGCTAGCTTACCTTCGTGCCTCATCTTTTCTCCCCTTATTGCCTTTTTAGTTATCTTCTGTTACTCTTTAAACATTACCCAATCCTCTTGCTTCCCTCTCATCTTTGCTATACTGTACTTCTCTTTTATTTTTACACTGTCCCTGACATCCCTTGTCAGCCACGATCGCTCCTTACTCCCCTTGGAATCTTTCTTCCTCTTTGGAATGGACTGATCCTGCACCTTCTGTATTATTCTCAGAAATACCTGCCATTGTTGTTCCACTGTCATCCCTGCTAGGGTATGTTTCCAGTCAACTTTGGTCAGCTCATCCCTCATGGCACCATAATCCCCTTTATTCAAATGTAACACTGACACCTCCGATTTACCCTTCTCCCTCTCCAATTGTAGATTAAATTTGACTATATTATGGTCACTACCTCCTAATGGCTCCATAACCTCAAGTTCCGTTATCAAATCTGATTCATTACATAACACTAAATCCAGAATTGTCTTCTCCCTGGTAGGCTCCAATACAAGCTGCTCTAAGAATCCATCACGGAGGCACTCCACAAACTTCCTTTCTTGGGGTCCAGTACCAACCTGATTTTTCCAGTCTACCTGCACGTTGAAATCTCCCATAACGACCATAGCATTACCTTTACTACATGCAAATTTTAACTCCTGATTCAACTTGCACCCAATATCCAGGCTACTGTTTGGGGGCCTGTAGATAAGTCCCACTAGGGTTTTTTACCCTTACAATTCCTTAGTTCTATCAATTATGCAATCAGTCACAAATGGAGATTAGAGAGTGGTATACACTGCCCATTTTATCACAGGTACTGCGCTCCCCACATTCAAAAGGATCTATAGGAGCCACTGCCTCATAAAGGCAGTCATCATCATCAAAGACCCAAGCCATCCAGACCATCACCACCACCTGGAAGAAGGCACAGGCCCCTAAAAACCATGACCACCAGGTTCAAGAACAGCTTCTTCCCAACAACCATCACATTTTTGAACTTTACTCATCAGCTGTGTACTTCTGTGGACTGAGGTTTTGATTGCATTGCGCAGTTTCTTTTTTGCACTATTATCATTACCTAATATTATGATAATTAGTACATTGTACTTTATATTCTTAAGAGCCTGTCCCACGAGCATGCGACTCCATGCGGCAAGCGCGACGTAACGTGGTCGCTTGAGCCATACGGCCTCGCGGAGCTGGTCCCACTTCGATCATCGGAGCCATATGGAGTTGTGTGGAGCTGGTCCCGACATCGCGCGGGGCTCCGAAAAACTGACTGTGTTCAAAAATTTCGCGCGGCAACGGCCTGCCGTCCTGCAGCCGCCTCAACACCGTATTCACCGCCTCAACGGGCGTGCGCAGTGTCTCGACACCGTACGCAGCGTCTTAACACCCTACGTCACGTGGGAACTTTGCTTGAACTTCACGTCACTCACTCGACCTCTGCGCGGCCGCCGCTTCCCGTTAAGTCGCGCTTGCCGCATGCAGGCGCATGCTGGTGGGACCGGTCCTGTACGGGGATCACTGGACCTCTGCGCGACCCCCGCATGGCCCCCGCTTCCGGTTTGGTCGCGCTTGCCGCATGCAGGTTGCATGCTCGTGGGACAGGCCCTTTCTACAGTATTTTTTATGTATGTTATTGTGATTACAGGCTTGTTAAGCTGCAGCTAATGGGAATCTTGTCCTATTGTTTGTAGATATGACAATTGAATACTCTTGACTGTTGACTGATGATTATTTTCTCTGGCACACAGAGGGTGAGAGGTGGTATGATATAAAATTATAAGATCAATAAATATGGTAGACAGAATGTTTTTCCCAATGTAGAAATGTCAAAGACTAGAGGCCACAGCTCTGATGTCAGAGGGGAAATGTTTAAAGGAGATGTGCTGGGCAGGTTTTTACACAGAGAGTGAAGTTTAAGAGGTTTTTATATTGGCATGCAGGGAATGGACGGCAATGAATCACATGCAGCAGAGGAGATTAGTTTAACCTGGCATCATTTTGGGCACCAACATTATGGGCCAAAACATTTGTTCCTGTGCCCTTTTGATCTCTATGTAGTTACGCTATCAGCTGACAAACACATTTTAACTAAATGTCTTGTATAAATAACATCAGTGCTATATTCAAAGTGTAATAATTGGGTAGCATGTCAAAAATATAAAAAGATAAACAAACCAAATATTTTATTTTTTGGGATCCAGGCAAGTTAATCATACCCTGAGATAATAAGACGAGATCTAACAACTTTCCTCAATATTTAGCTTTTGTTTTACCTTAGAATTAACCTACTTAGCCCAGAGCGCACAACAAATACCTGGCCGCTGACTTTGAAAGGACAGCCTAAGAAAATTGCAGTTCAATCTTAGCTAGTAAACATTGTGTTATTTGTGTTTGTACAAACATAGGTCTGTATTTTCAACTGAAGGAGAAGGTCAAGATTACAAAACAGGAAGGACATATAAAAAGGTGAGCAAAATACTGAAAATGGAAAGTAACTGTTCCTTTATCTGATACTGTTCTTCACACTGAGAGACGGTATAATGCGACTCTCAAATTTTAAATCTGTGATTGCATTTCTCTTTCTTATTACTAGTTAATTGGAGCAGGTGTATGCGGCGGACTCCTTGTTTGTATATTAATTTTAGAGAGTGGAAGCTAATAAAAATACTGATAATAATTTACCCTTAGAAAAAAACTGCTGTGCAAGTTAAAAATTGTTGACTTAAAATAGAATTAATGGATACAGCTCTGCAATGTACTTCAATATATCATGTCCAGAAAATAATAAATTTGAGTTATTCCGTTGATATCTCATTGAAAATAAGGGTCAAAGTAGGTAAGAAGAAAAAGGTGATAGAATTTACTTTCATTTTTGCATCGTAGATTTTAATAAATATTCCAAATGTAAATGGTATGCATCAACATGTTGATTTTACTTCAGAATCACGCGAGTGATTCCATGAAGAACTCCGCCAGTCGGCATGCGCGCAGCAACCGGCTGGGAGGAGCGGCGCTCCTCCAGCGGTAAGTTTAAAAAGCCTCAGGTAAGTTTCAAACTTGTTGGAGGTCAATTTTCTGCGCTTGTTAATTCTTGTTACAGGAGGGCAAGTTCAAGCATGAAGAAGTCGTTAGTAGCACGGCGAGACGTAGCAAAAGTGTCTAATGCCTGCGGGAGTGTGGGTAGCGGGCAGCCGCCTAGCTCACCTACAGAGTCGCTAGAAGTGAGACCAGTGACTACAGACTTTGTGTCCGGGAGCACCGTGGCTACGCCGGAGGGGCGTAAGGCCACTCGAAAGTCTGTCCGACCGATAGACTCAGACGAGTCAAGTCGGGAGGGCTCTCCCTCAAGAATGGATACCATAGAATGGGTATCCAGGATGGAGCTCCTATTGGAGTGGATGCTGCATCAAGCGCAGTGGCCTCTCCAAGAGCACGCATCAGCAGCACCTAATGGGCCGCCTCGTATCTCCCTCTTGGAGGAGGAGAGTATACCGGGTCAGTATGATTCTGACGCCGCCTCTGAGGGCTTAGCGTTGGAAGCTGCCCCAGGGGACGAAGGGCAACAGCAAGAGGTTCCATTCCTGGCGGCCAGGTTTGCCATCCCAATAGACTCTGGAGAGCCACTGGGGGAAGAGCTGGTTGCCAGTATAAATTACCTGGCTTCGCACCAGCTTCAGGAACTGGCCATGGATACAACAGCCAAAAAAAATTGTATTCTGCTCAAAGTACTGGCCGTCAACCCTGCAATTTAGGGCCATATGGGACTAGGCATCTGAGCGCAGGAGTTAAAACTGCAACGGGTGCTGAAACTGCTCGCAGCCGGCATTACGGGTTTTGGTAGGTCAGTGGGTGGTGGGCTCCTGACTGAAGTTCAGCAGGATGCCCTGGCTATCATGTGCAATGTGCACTTTGAAATTAACTGTCTTAGAAAGAGCGGCATCCGCCCTACCATTAACCCAAGGTTCGCTGCCCTGTGTAAGCCTAGTAATATCCAGCGCCCTAACTTATTGTTCGGGGAAGACCTCGCAAAGAGGGTAAAGGAGCTAGACAAAGAGGGAAAAACCGTTGGGGCCATCAAGGCACCAGTAACCAGCAGTACCCTTCAGCCACAGTATCCTTACAAACGGTTTGCTGAAACTGGGTCCGGACAAGGACCAAGCCAGCCAGTCAATGTGCGCAGCTGGCGCACTCCAGCCGGAGTACATGCAAACATGCCTTTTCCATCCAGAGCCGGGGACACAGAACTCCACCAGTAACCATGGAGGTAGGTAGGTCTGATTCTTGTCGAAACATATTGAGTGAGATTTACCTACCAGTTGGGGGAGGTTACACAGGTTTCTCAAAGAATGGTGTAAAATAACATTGAACGTATTTATACTGCAGAGTATGCAAGGGATTCAAATTGAATTTATTCCCAACCTGTGTCCACCCAGCACAAGCCAGACCGGGCACTTATTTTCTCACAACGGGAGAATTTGGAGATTCAAGCTGAAATAGCAAAATTGTGTTTTAAAGGTGTAAATGAGAAAAAAGTTTATCAAACCCATCAATTCGTATCTAATGTGTTTCCTAGACCAAAGAAAGATGGTGGGTGTCGGATTATTTTGAACCTGACAGGACTTAATCCGTTTGTGCAGTATAGTCATTTTAAAATGGAAACGTTCGATACTGCCAAGCAATTGTTTTCCAGAGGGTATTATATGGCATGTATAGATCTTCAAGATGCATATTATTTAGTGCCTGTTCATAAAGAGTATCGGAGATATTTGAAATTTGGCTGGATGGGAAATTATGGCAGTTTAGAGCACTTCCTAATTGGTTAACCTGAGCCCCTCGCTTATTTACCAAAATGCTAAAACCAGTATTAGGGTTATTACGGCCACAGGGCCATATTGTAATGGCCTATTTGGATGACATCTTAATAATTGAAAACACCTTTGCGGCAGCCAAATTTTCAGTTTTAGCTGTTAAGCTCATGGTTGAGAGGTTGGGGTTCATTATTCACCTAGCTAAATCCCAATTGGTGCTGGTTAAAACAATTTACTATTTGGGATTCACAATAGATTCAATTCACATGTGTGTGACTCCGCCCAAGGGCAAGAGATTAGATTTAAGTGAAGGCTGCATCAAGCTCTTGGGGGAGCAATCACCTTCAATTAAACAGGTAGCCAGCTTAATTGGTAGCTGCCTTTCCAGCTGTGCAACTGTGCAACTGTGCAACATGGACCTTTGCATTACCAACATTTTGTAGAGGGCAAAGGCACTGAGAATACATGCAGGTAATTTCAGTCGGTCCATGCACTTACCATCTGAAGCCATTACTGAAGTACAGTGGTGGATTAGAAATATTTCAATATGTTCTAGCAAAATTTTGATCGCAACACCTTCAGTTGTTTTGCAGACTGATGTTAGTGCCCTAGGTTAGGGTGATACTGACACCAGGTCTAGCTGTGGAGGCAGATGGAATATGCATGAGGCGTTGATTCTCCAATCACATGGAATTAATTATTTAGAACTTTCAGGAGCATTTTATGGGCTCAAAGCTTACTGTTCCACTGAGCATCACTTACATGTTCAGCTTCAGATTGACAACACCACAGTAGTGGTGTATGTCAATCACATGGGTGGAATCAAATAAAAATCTTGTGATGGATTGGCTAACCTTATTTGGCACTGGTACATTAAAAATAATATTTGGATTTCAGCTGTTACTTGCCAGGCAGATTCAATATGGTAGCAGACACCAGGTCACGTAAATTCAACGACAACACTGAGTGGATGTTGAATCATGATGTATTTAATGAAATTGTTCTCCGGTATGGGATGCCAGATATCGATTTGTTTGCATCCAGACTTAATCACCAGGTAAAAAAATATGTTTCATGGGAACCAGACCCAGGGGCAGTTGCAGTGAATGCATTCTCCCTGCACTGGGGTGGAATGTTTTTATATGCATTTCCCCCCTTCTACCTCATCAGTTGGTGCTTGACTAAGATCAAACAGGACTCTGCTTGAGGGGTTTTGGTGTTACCTGACTGGCCTACACAGCCATGATTCCCTCTGATTTCAGGTGTTAGTACACAGCCTATGATGGTGGTTCCAAAATGTCATAATCTGTTAGTGCACCCTGTGACTGGAGGTCAACACCAATTGTACGATCGACTAAATTTGTTGATTTGTAGATTTTAAGAAGACCATATGTGGGTCTAAGACTATCCATTCGGACCGTGGATCTCATCACAGCGTCCTGGAGGGATAGTATGAAAATGCAGTACATCACTCATGTCAGGAAAACATATATACTTAATCTTTACTTGGGTACAATTGGACAACTGTTTCAAAATACTGGCAAAGACCTATTGGGCCAAATGGCTTCCTCCAGTTATGTGTGATTTCAGGATTTCTAATGCCAACACCCAGAAAATCTCTCCCCACGTCTTCTGATAGCTTTGTAAAATACAATCTATCTTCTTTATGGACCCCTTTATAACAAATTTTGATTGTAGTGGACAAAATCTGTTGTAACCGATGCCTCCATTCGATTAGATGACAAAGGACCAAGTTCGAAATGAAATTACGGTATGTTAACTTTAAAAATCTATTTACAATGTTTAATGTGTGATATTTTTTCCCATTCTTTCCTGTTTATTGTACATCTTATTTAGAGAATGTTTATTGTTTTTTTTTCAATATTGTACATATTTACTCGGTTAAAGCAGACAATCAGCAGCAGACAATCATCTGCCACTGGTCCATTATAATGAGGGTCATCTGTATTTCAACTCTGTGGTTATTCTTTGAGAGTGGGCTCCAATGGTGGTGTATTTTATTTAAGCTCTATTTTATTTAGCATTGTGCAAATGAAAAGCAGTGTTTGTGCATAATAGCATATGATCACATTTGCTTTTATATGTTGAAGTTGAATTGAATCGCTCCAAAATTCATGTCATAAATCAGATTTATGCATCCAACAAATACTATACTCACTGGTATAATTCCCAAGATACAACAAGGGAAAATAGCCCATGTGCATAACATGGACTTGTTTTTAATTGTGTTTTACATTATTGTTTTGTTTATTGCTCTGTCTTTTTTCCTTTTACTGCATTGCAAAAGTTATGTGCAAGTTACATTACATATAATTTATGTGTTGCCTGAGTCTATGTATGTGATGCCACTGCAAGATTTTCATTGCTACTTCACTGGTACTTCATTATACTTTTGCATATGACAATAAACCCAACTAAACTCTACTTAACTTGGCCAGTTATTGGTTACTCTTGGATCTAGGTTTTGCTTGTGTCACTATCTCTGCCATTGTGTGATTTAAAAGGCACTGTTTTGTGCAGATTCCTTCATAAGCAAGATGTACCCCTTAGCAAATTGTTATGGGTCAACAAACACAGTATAAAAGGTTCGCTGTACCCCCAGATCCACAACTACCAAACCATCAACTCATGAAATTTTCACCCACCTGTGAACAGTGCCTGTTCATCAGAACCTGACAGACATGAATCCTAACCAAAGTCAGAGACCTGATCCATGACGACTTCATTCCCCAACAGTCTCTGATCTATGGCTCCATATGTTACAGTCATATCATCATCTACAACCTCATAAAACACTTAGTTGCTGTTATCAGGCAACTGAATGATCCTACCATAACCAGAGAGCAGTACTGAGCTATTATCCACCTCTTTGGTGACCCTCAGACAATCCTTGATCGGACTTTGCTGGCTTTACCTTGCACTAATTCCCTTATCGTGTATCTATACGCTGTAAATGGCTCGATTGTATCTATACACTGTAAATGTCTCGATTGTAATCATGTATTGTCTTTCTGCTGACTGGATACCACGCGACAAACACTTTTCACTGGACCTCGGTACACATGACAATAAACTAAACTGTAAAGTAAACTGCACAGTCCCAACATCATCACATCCTTTACAACTCCAAGACATCCTAAAGTGTTTTATGGACAGTTAAGTGCTTCTGTGGGAATGCTTCATACTAATCTAATGGGCCTGTCCCACTTAGGCAACTTTTTAAGCGAGTGCAGGAGACTCTGCCCTAGCCACATGGTTGCGGTGAGTCTTCTTCATGGGGTTCCCACATTCTGGGAACTAGCCGCGGCCTCTGTATGGTCACTGCAAATTTTTGAACATATTGAAATATTTTCTGCAACAAAACATTGGTCGCCATGGAGATAATCGATAATCCTGTAGTCGTAGGTGCAGTTGTAGTGGGGTCGCCATGTAGTTGTAAGTTGTTGAGGTAGTTGTAGGTAGATTTAGTTAATCACCTTTGCTGACTGGTCATTTTAATTGGCTCATTGGAGAAAAAAAACATAAGCAGGAGTTTTCAGAACAAAGGATAACCGACCGGTAATATTAAATTCACAGCAGTGAATCTCTGGCTTTTTAAAAGTTGTCTGGCTTCTTAAAAGTTGTTCCACTCCTTCTCTCTCTCCCCCCCCCCCCCCCCCTCTTTTAAAGGACTTACCATACACTGTGCTTTTGCCGTCTTAATTACAGCGCCAACCTTCCTGTTCATCGCAGTGTGTCTGTATCACCTTGGCTTTGCACCGTGTGAATTTCAGACAGAGTTTCCCCCGCTTGCCCTGTCCCCCACCTTTGCGATGTGTTTGTGTGTGTGTGTTCCACATTGACAGTGGCCGTTCCAGTTCCCGGTTTTTCAGGTGACTGCCAGCAACTTGACAGCTGCCAGCAGTCTGCAGAAAATTCACCTAAGTGGGACAGGCCCATTAGAAACACAATATCAGATTACACAGAACAAAGCCTCTAGAAAAGTTATTATTTTTGATTTTGTTTCTGTTTGGTGTAAAAATTGCCCACCGATCCAGGGTAGAATTCACTGCTGTGTTTAAGAATGTTGGGGCATCTTGTACAATCCCGATGGGTAGAACTACTGACTGACATTTCCTTACTATTGAACTGAAATGTCATTTGTAATTACTTGCTCAACTCTATGAAGTGTGACTTTAACTTAACATCTTCTGACTTAGAGGTGAAGGTGCTATCATTGAACTAAAGAGTATGTCCCACCAGCATGAGTTTGTATGTGTCTAGCGTGACCAAATGTGGTCGCTTGAGGTGTATGGCCTCGCAGGGCCAGTCCCAATTCGAACCGCGGAGGCGTTGAAGTTGTGCGGGGCTGGTCCCGACATCATACCCACCAATCAGCTGGGCAGGAGGCGGGCCGACTGAATTTGGACGTCGCAAGGTGTCAGGCGGTGACGTCATCACGCAATGGCACGCCGGGCGGTGATGTCATCGCGCAACTCCATGCACTAGGCGTACGCCGTCAAGATGTTAAGACGCTGCGCACGACGTCGAGACGCTGCGCACGACGTCGAGACGCTGCGCACGACGTCGAGACGCTGCGCACGATGTCGAGATGCTGCATATGTCCTCAATGCGGCTGCGGGCCGAAGGCTGTTAGAGCGCGGAATTTTTGGACAGTGTCAGTTTTTCGGAGCCTGGAAAAGTGCTGGTAAAACTCAGCGGGTTAGGCAGCATCTGTGGAAAGAATGGACAGATGAGGGTTAGGGCAGGGATGCTTCTACCCACATCATCTGTCCATTCCCTCCACAGATGCTGCCTGACCCACTGAGTTGCTCCAGCACTTTTGTATTAAATGCAGCCATGATAATGAAAATATGGGTCGGCAGCAAGAGAGAATGAGACTTGCAAATATCTAATGCAGGCATTCAAGAGATGAGGAAAGAAATTCTAAAAATTCCTTTCAATAAGGCAGCTCACTGTATTACAAACAACAATGATTGTTTTGAATGAAGCCCCATGGGCAAGATCAAAATGAGTGTGATAAATGACAGAGTAAAATTAGATACCAGAGCAGTTAATGTACAATATGACAAGATGAAAATAGGAGGATGCAAATTTTATAACAATAAATATCAGAAGCGGCAAACCAGCTTGTAAAGGTAAAACTATTTATATAATATGACAAAGCCTAAAGCTATTGAAAACCGATAAATGTTATTTTAATGCAGAAAAGTATGAATTCCATCAGTGACAACAGAATAGAATAGTTTGTTTTCTAGTTGTACAGAGTAAATTGTAACCCTATATATTGTGAATATTGTGTTCACTTAATAATTTGTTTACGTCTATAATTCCAATATTGAGGGTTGAGTCTGGCAATGTAGTAAGACCTTAGGGAGTATGGTGGAAAGACTCTAAGGAACATGAATCAGACAACACCATGTATGATTTCCCTTGTTAATCATTCGCACGCCTCTACATCAAACATTTTCTCTTGTGAGTGGATGTTGACCAGAACCAGCATGACACCTCCATTGGAATTAATTTACTTAAAGTAACCTGGACATTTAGCCTAGGATACCAGCTTTGGGGATAGTTCAGCTATTTTCATTCTGAGATGGAAAAAGAGTAGTGTTGTACATGTGTAATGCTAATGTTACACAACTATCAAAATTAATACAGATGCATTTCTCAAATATGTATTTAGAAAAGATGCCATTGCGTCTACAGTAAAATAATTGATAATGTTATAATCTTCAAAAATATTTTATTTACCTTTCTACTAATCTACATTTATCTACTGCCCTCCAAAACGGCATGTGTTGTTTGTTTTTCAGGAAATCTCAATGCTTGTAGCCAATCAATATTTTCTTTTTCACTGAAGGGGAAATTGGTTTAGTTTTGTTTATTGTCACATAAGGGGAATAACGTTTAGTGCAAGATAAAGTCCAGTAAATATAGTCTGAAGGTCTACTAGATGGTAGGTCTTGTCTGTTCTCGAGCTGGTGATAGGAAAGTTCAGTTGCCTGATAACAGCTTGGAAGAAACTGTCCCTGAATCTGGAGGTATGTGTTTTCAAAATTTTGTACCTCTTGCCTGATGGGGAGAGGTGAGAAGAGGAAGTGTCTATGGTGAGCTTCGTCTTTGATTAAGCTGATGGCCTTGCTGAGACAGTATGAGGTTTAAGTGGATGGTTTACATGATATTCTGGGCTACATCCACAATTCTCTATAATTGCTTGCAGGCTTAGATAGAGCTGTTCCCAAACCATGCTGTGATGCATCGCAATAAAATGCTTTCTCCAGAGAATCTGTAATAGTTGGCGAGAGTTGTTGGGGACATGACAAACTTCCTAACCTTAAGGAAGTAGAGGTGCTGGTGTGCTTTCTTGGCCATTATTTCGATATGGAGTAGCCACATTATTGAGTCTGGAGGCACATGCAGGCCAGATTGGTGTGGTGTGGCACACTTCCATCTTTGAACGATGTATTAGGTTTTTACAAACATTCAGTACTTTCCCGTTAATCAGTAATGGTTAGCTTTTTTTGAAAGGTTTCACCAGTGAAGAACGCTAATGGCATGTTGCAGTATTGGAGCAAAGAGGTCTTTCTGCAGTTCTACTGGTGCCACACCTGGAGTATTGTGTGCAGTTTTAGTCTCCAAATTTGAGGAAGGACATTCTTGCTATTGAGGGAGTGTGGCACAGGTTGACAAGGTAAATTCCCGGGATATGTGGACTGTCATATGTTGAATGAATGGAGCAAATGTGCTTGTATACACTGGAATTTAGGATGAGAGGGGGTCTTATTGAAACATATAAGATTATTAAGGGATTGAACACACTAGAGGCAGGAAACATGTTCCCGATGTTGGGGGAGTGTAGAACCAGAGGCCACTGTTTGAGAATAAAGGGTAGGCCATTTACAACGGAGATGAGGAAAAACCTTTTTACCCCGGAGAGTTGTGAATCTGTGGAATTCTCTTCCTCAGAAGGCAGTGGATGCTGATTCTCTGGATGCTTTCAAGAGAGAGTTAGATAGAGCTCCTAAAGATAGCGGAGTCAAGGGATATGGGGAGAAGGCAGGAACGGGGTACTGATTTTGGATGATCAGCCATGATCACAGTGAATGGCAGTGCTGGCTTGAAGGGCCGAATGGCCTACTCCTGCACCTATTGTCTATTGTCTAATGTCTTCAATTACGTGAATTTAAATTTCCCAGCTGCTATAGTGGGATTTGAACTTGTATTTCTGGACCAATTGCCCAGAGCTCTGGTTGTGGGTCCAATAATCTAATTGACCTGTCATTACCATTCCAGCTATTCTTTAATATTGTGCTGGCTTTCTTTGGATAGCATGAATAATGTATAATCACAAACACTTTTCCCTGGCCATTAGGTTCATTTCTTTCCCTGCCCTCTGTTTAAACCAGAAACAGACTATTCACTTTTGTATTGATCCCCAGATAAACGTCAGATCACACATTTGTGCCCTCACTAGTACTGCCCATTTTTGCCTTTGTGGCACCCAATCCATCTGCCTCAACGCAATAAACGCAAACATACACATATGTTCCTTTATTGCCTCCAAACCTAAACATCTCATTGCATTACTAGTCTGCCCCCCCCCCCCCCCCCATTTAGTTTAGTTTAGAGATACAGCATGGATAATGGCCCTTCAGCTGACCATCGATCATCCATTCACATTTGTTCTATGTTATCCCAATTTTCGCATCTACTCCCTGAACCTTAGGATTAGTTTACAAAGGCCAATTAACCTACAAACCCTTGCGTATTTGGGATATGGGAGGAAATCGAAGCACCTAGTGGAATCCCACGCGATCACAGGGAGAACGTGGAAACTCTATGCTGGTAGCACTCAAGATTACCGGGTCTCTGGCTCGTTGGATTGAAGGATAAGGGGGAATTCCTTTAGGACCAAGATGAGGAAAACATTTTTCACACAGAGAGTGGTGTGTCTCTAGTATTCACTGAAACAAAAGGTAGTTGAGGCCAGTTCATTGGCTATATTTAAGAGGGAGTTAGATGTGACCCTTGTGGCTAAAGGGATCAGGGGGTATGGAGAGAAGGCCGGTACGGGATACTGAGTTGGATGATCAGCCATGATTATATTAAATGGCGGTGCAGGCTCGAAGGGCCGAATCGCCTACTACTGCACCTATTTTCTATGCTTCTATGTTGTTGTGGCAGCTCTTCCAGCAATGCCACTGTTCTGCCCGAGCTCTGTACTTAAACTCTCCATAAACTCAAGGGTCTATGTAACTGTTGTCTGCGTCCAAAATTGAACCAAGTGTCAGTGAATCATCATGATGAACTAAATGATCAACATTGGTTCCTGATTGAGCACATGGGTGACCTGAACCCATTCTGATATTTTAAATAATTACCAAAATAAACCAATCCATCAGTGTTTTCTGCAAAACGTTATAAAACTGTCCAATAAATCTTTTACATTTGCATAGAAACATAGATTATACAACATCATAGGAAAGGAACAGACCCTTCTCACACAATATCTGTACTGAACATATCTTGCCATTTTATGCGATTGTACTGCCATTTTAAACTGGTCAATATCCCTTTAATCGCTGTTATTCATGATTCTATATAATTGTCTCTTAGACATTGGGGTAGTCTGCTTTCATCACTTACCCAGGCATTACATTCTAAGCAACTACCAGTTTCTATGTTAAAAAGCTTGTAATTCTCGTTTAAACTTCCACCCCTCATATTTAAAGCTATGCCCTATAGTAGTTTGCCACAGTGGCAAATTTGTCTGACAAATAATCTATCCTGGCTGAGCTTTTCAAAATTATATATACTTTAGGCAGCCCCTAAGCTTCTGGTACTCCAGAGAAAATAATCAAAGTTTGTCCAACCTCTCCTCATAGTCAGTCTTCTTTAATCGAGATAAAATCCTTAGTGAGCACCTTTGCACCCTGCCAAAACCTTCATAACCTTCCTGTAAGGCAGTAATTAGAACTGCAGGCAATCCTCCAATTATGACCATCAAAGGCTTTATACAAGTGAAACAAGGTCGTAGAGCTGTACACAATGGAAACAGGTCCTTCAGCAACCCCTCCTCAACCCCCACCCCCCATTTCCCCCTTATCCATGCTGATCTAATTAGAATTGCCGTGCAACTCAAGACTGCAAGTCCAGGTAACATTCTGCTGAATCTCTATTGCACCCTTTCCAATATAATTACAATTCCTTTAGCTAGGCAACTGGAACTGCACACAGTACTCCCAGTGTGGCTCGCCAACAACTTGTACCAGCTTCTGTATTCAATACCCTTCTCAATGAAGGCAGGCATGCCAAATGCCTTGTTAACCACACTGTATTTATTACCCGAATAAAGTCTATTTTGAAATATAAAATTGTTAACCACACTGTCAACATGCACTTGCAGGTCTCTCTGTTCTGCAACTCTCCAAGATGTAAATAATGCCCTGGTATAACTCCTCACACTCCTCAGAGTTACATATAATTTACTACCCCAATAAATCATTAAATCATCAGCAAAGCTGGAAAGCAGCATGATGCTTAGATTAACTGGAATTGAAAAAAAAAACGTAAATTGCATCCAATCCACCATTTTCAAGGTGCAAATGGAGGTGATGCACATTGATGACATCAATAGCTGCACCAAGGTTGGCACAGTGGCGCAGCGGTAGAGTTGCTACCTTTCCGCACCAGAGAACTGCAATTGATCCTGACTAAAGGTGCTGTGTGTGCAGAATTTGTTTGTTCTCCCTGTGAACGTGTGACTTTTCTCTGGTGCTCCAGTTACCTCCCATAGTCCAAAGACGTGCAGGTTTATAGGTTAATTGGCTTCTATAAATTGCCTGCTAGTGTGCAGGGTAGTGTTATTATACAGGTGATCGCCTGCTGGCGCTGATTCAGTGGGCCGAATGCCCTGTTTCCACACTGTATCTCTAAACAACTAAATTATGGTGAGAAAACATTGTCATACTGGGGTTAATGATGCATGGAAGGACTGGGCCAATTATTTATTGGGCAGCATCCCATGCATTAAACAGCTTTTACATTGTATTTGCGCAGTAAAGTATGAGTGCAAACAGATATAACTTTTAGAGAATGATTTTCAAATGCTCATTGCCTGTACCAGCCATATCACATAAACATTGATAAATCCCTTAGACATCTGCGCTCTTATAATTTTGAGACCATATGTAATCACTCTGCCTTTAGTAGATGTGCCTTTGTCAGCTAACTAACATCTAATATTACATCTGCTTCTTTCTTTAAGACCATCTTTGACCAATCTTTCAGTCACCTGGCCAAGTGTCTCCCCCATGCCATTTCTCATTGACAATGCTTCTGCAAAGTACCTTGGGATGCTCTTGTTGGTTTGAAGATGCTACATAAATAGAAGATTTATGTCAAATGGGATAATCGAGAACGGAGTTAAAGGGAAAGAGAGTAAAGGGATGGTTAATGACCCCAGAATTAACGGGAAAGAAAGATCACAAAGGGATAGGAGAGTATGGCCAAGTGTAATAGGGATCTATGTGAAAGGGGCCACTTGTCAACATAATTGTATAAGGAGTAAGAGTGTTGTAAAAACAAGCCTGAAGGCTTTGTGTCTCAATGCGAGGAGCATTCGTAATAAGGTGGATGAGTTGAAGGTGCAGATAGCGATTAATGACTATGCTATCGTTGGGATCACGGAGACATGGCTCCAGGATGATCAAGGCTGGGAGCTGAACATCCAGGGATATTCAATATTCAGGAGGGATAGACGAAAAGGAAAAGGAGGTGGGGTAGCGTTGCTGGTGAGAGAGGAGATTAATGCAATAGAAAGGAAGGACATTAGCGTGAAGGATGTGGAATCGATATGGATAGAGCTGCGAAACTCTAAGGGGCAGAAAACGCTAGTGGGAGCTGTGTACAGGCCACCTAACAGTAGTATTGGAGTTGGGGATGGCATCAAACAGGAAATTAGAAATGCGTGCAACAAGGGTAACACGGTTATAATGGGTGACTTCAATCTGCATGTAGATTGGGTGAATCAAATTGGCAGGGGTGCTGAGGAAGAGGATTTCCTGGAATGTATGCGGGATAGTTTTCTCAACCAACATGTGGAGGAACCAACGAGAGAGCAGGCTATTCTAGACTGGGTATTGAGTAATGAGGAAGGGTTAGTTAGCAGTCTTGTTGTGCGTGGCCCCTTGGGCAAGAGTGACCATAATATGGTTGAGTTCTTCATTAGGATGGAGAGTGACAAAATTAAGTCAGAAACAAGGGTTCTGAACTTGAACAAAGGTAACTTTGAAGGTATGAGATGTGAATTGGCCAAGATAGACTGGCAGGTGATTCTCAAAGGGTTGACAGTGGATGTGCAATGGAAGGTATTTAAAGACTGCATGGATGAAGTACAAAAGTTGTTCATACCAGTTTGGCAAAAGAATAAATCGGGGAAGGTGGTGCATCCATGGATAACAAAGGAAATCAGGGATAGTATAAAAACAAAAGATGAGGCATACAAATTTGCCAGAAAAAGCAGCCTACCGGAGGACTGGGAGAAATTCAGAATCCAGCAGAGGAGGACAAAGGGCTTAATTAGGAAAGGGAAAATAGATTATGAAAGGAAACTGGCAGGGAACATAAAAACTGACTGCAAAAGTTTTTATAGATATGTGAAGAGAAAGAGACTAGTTAAAACAAATGTTGGTCCCTTGCAGTCAGAAACAGGTGAATTGATCATGGGGAACAAGGACATGGCAGACCAATTGAATAACTACTTTGGTTCTGTCTTCACTAAGGAAGACATAAATAATCTGCCGGAAATAGCAGTGGAACGGGGGTCAAATAAGATGGAGGAACTGAGTGAAATCCAGGTTAGCCGGGAGGTGGTGTTGGGTAAATTGAACGGATTGAAGGCCGATAAATCCCCAGGGCCAGATAGTCTGCATCCCAGAGTACTGAAGGAGGTAGCCACAGAAATAGTGGATGCATTAGTGATAATTTTTCAAAATTCCTTAGATTCTGGAGTAGTTCCTGAGGATTGGAGGGTAGCTAATGTAACCCCACTTTTTAAAAAAGGAGGGAGAGAGAAAGCGGGGAATTACAGACCAGTTAGTCTAACATCGGTAGTGGGGAAACTGCTAGAGTCGGTTATTAAAGATGGGATAGCAGCGCATTTGGAAAGTGGTGAAATCATTGGACAAAGTCAGCATGGATTTACGAAAGGTAAATCATGTCTGACAAATCTGATAGAATTTTTCGAGGATGTAACTAGTAGAGTGGATAAGGGAGAACCAGTGGATGTGTTATATCTAGACTTTCAGAAGGCTTTCGACAAGGTCCCGCATAAGAGATTAGCATACAAACTTAAAGCACACGGTATTGGGGGTTCAGTATTGATGTGGATAGAGAACTGGCTAGCAGACAGGAGGCAAAGGGTAGGAGTAAACGGGTCCTTTTCAGAATGGCAGGCAGTGACTAGTGGGGTGCCGCAAGGCTCAGTGCTGGGACCCCAGCTATTTACAATATATATTAATGATTTGGACGAGGGAATTCAATGCAACATCTCCAAATTTGCAGATGATACCAAGCTGGGGGGTATAGTTAGGTGTGAGGAGGATACTTGGAGGCTGCAGGGTGATTTGGATAGGCTGAGTGAATGGGCAGATGCATGGCAGATGCAGTATAATGTGGATAAATGTGAGGTTATCCACTTTGGTGGCAAAAACATGAGGGTAGACTATTATCTGAAGGGTGGCAGATTAGGAAAGGGGGACATGCAACGAGACCTGGGTGTCATGGTACACCAGTCATTGAAAGTAGGCATGCAGGTGCAGCAGGCAATGAAGAAAGCAAATGGTATGTTAGCATTCATAGCGAAAGGATTTGAGTATAGGAGCAGGGAGGTTCTACTGCAGCTGTACAGGGTTTTGGTGAGGCCACACCTGGAGTATTGCGTACAGTTTTGGTCTCCAAATCTGAGGAAAGACATCCTTGCCATAGAGGGGGTACAGAGAAGATTCACCAGACTGATTCCTGGGATGTCAGAACTTTCATATGAGGAAAGATTGGATAGACTCGGCTTATACTCGCTGGAATTTAGAAGATTGAGGGGGGATCTTATAGAAACTTACAAAATTCTTAAGGGGTTGGACAAGCTAGATGCTGGAAGATTGTTCCCGATGTTGGGGAGTCCAGAACAAGGGGTCACAGTCTAAGGATAAGGGGGAATTCCTTTAGGACCGAAATGAGGAAAACATTCTTTACACAGAGAGTGGTGAGTCTCTGGAATTCTCTGCCACAGAAGGTAGTTGAGGCCAGTTCATTGGCTATATTTAAGAGGGCGTTAGATGTGGCACTTGTGGCTAAAGGGATCAGGGGGTATGGAGAGAAGGCAGGTACGGGATACTGAGTTGGATGATCAGCCATGATCACATTGAATGGCGGTACAGGCTCGAAGGGCCGAATGGCCTACTCCTGCACCTATTTTCTATGTTTCTATGTCTAAGATATTGCTAATACTGTTGCTGTTGTATCAATGTGTAGGTGCTAGTAACTGCAGATGCTGGTTTACACTGAAGATAGACACAATAGTAACTGTGGGTCTGACAGTATTTCTGGATAGAAGGAATAGGTGACGGTTTGGGTCGAGACCCTTCTTTAGACTAGAGTTAGGGGAGAGGGAGGCTCAGAGAAATAGAAGGGCAATGTGTGAAAATGAGACATCAAAAAGGATGACAAATCAAGGAAAATGTAGAATAGATCACTGTTAGTTAGCTGACAACAAAGCATACAAAAATAACATTTAATGGTGGGGACAGTCAGACTGGTCAGAGAACTGGGATGGGGGATGGGTGGAAAGAGAAGGAAAGCAAGGGTTACTTGAAGTTAGAGAAGTCGATATTCATATCGCTGGGTTGTAAGTTGCCCAAGTGAAATATGAGGTTCTTCCATCAACACAGCTTTGCTCACCAGTTTTTCAAGAAGGATGTTAGTATAAGCCGCAAAGTGCTGCTTCACATTCAGTCAATGCTGGCGCACCGTCTTTTAGCCAAGAAGTTATTTCAGCAAATCTTTACAAACTCTACTATATCAGCTCTCTCTGAAACACAGAGATTATCTCTTCTTGACTCATCCTCCTGATTATTCATGTTGCCTTTTATCCCTTTCTGGTGAATGCAGCAGAGAAGAATTTGCTGTCATGAGGACTTTGATCCTTTCTCTCGTTCCTTTATTTTCCATTCTTAGTTCTTCACCTGATACTTTGGCTCAAGTTACATTTAAGGATAGATTATTCAAAAAACTACAAGGATCACTGATGCTTTTATCAATCCCTTTCTGTTTTTCTAAAATCCGGTAATCTCCTGAAACAGTCTCATGCAGTCTTGTTCATTTCTCCTGACCTGCTATTTGCTGGGGTCATTTCAGCTGGGGATTCAATTTCTTCATATTGCTTTTTCTTTCTTGCTGTTACTGACAATTTAAAACTCTCCTCATGACTGTAACAGAAAACAATCATGTTTTGGACCATGTGCATAGTGCGACTCATAATAACACCAAAGTTGATAACACACAATAATCATTTCTGCGTGTCCTTTGTGCAATCTTAATGGCTAAGTAACGAGGTTTGAGAATTTCCTGTTATCAAGGTAAAATAAATTATTGCCAGAAAGCATGAGGTTGAAATCAAACTAAAGCATTGTAATGATTCTTGATTACTCCTAGTAGTTATTGTTGTGCCAAGTACAAAGAAAGCACATCCTCTCACTGACAAGCCTTCACACCCTATTAATTTAAACGTGACTTGTGTGAAGCACGATTTGAACAAAGAGTCCTTCGATTGTTATCTAACTGTTCATTAAACTAATCAGATTAAATGAATGTGACAAAATCAATAGAGAGGAACTTCATAGTTTTGTTTAGTTTAGAAATACAGCGTGGAAACGGGCTCTTTGGCCCACCGAGTCCGTGCCGACTAGCGATCCCTGCACATTAAAGCTATGCTACACACCCTAGGCACAATTTACACTCAAACCAAGTCAATTAACTGCTGTAATGCAGCAACTCTACCACTGTACTTCCATGCTGTTCTTCTTGTTATGAAGGAGTCCAGAATGAACTATTCTTTTTCACACGAAGAGTGGTGGGTGTATGGAACAAGCTGCTAGAGGATGTAGTTGAGGCAGGAACAATACCAACATTTAAGAAGCAGTTAGACAGGTATATGGATAGGACAGGTTTGGAGGGATATGGATCAAATGGTGGCAGGTAGGATTAGTGTAGCTGGGACATGTTGGCAGATGTGGGCAAGTTGGGCTGAGGGGCCTGTTTCCACACTGTATCACTCTATGACTCTAATGAGGGAGGGTAACTTTATTATTACAGCGAGGACTTCACATGTGTTATGCCCGCACTTTAGACTTCAGAGATACAGAGCGGAAACAGGCCCTTTGGCCCACCGAGTCCGCACCAACCAGCGATCAGCCCGATCATTAGCACTGCCCTACACTCTAGCGAAAATTTACAATTTTTACCGAAGCTAATTAACCTACATATCTGTACGTCTTTCGAGTGTGGGAGGAAACCGGAGCACCTGGATTACATCTGAAGCTGCAAGGCAGCAAATCTACTGCTGCACTAATGTGCTGACTTGTCACCTATTATGTGCCATGGTTTGTCCTACATTTCCTCTCTTATAGCTGCCCCCGCTCCCCACAATCAGTCTGAATAAGAGTTTCAACCCAAAACATTACCTATCCATATTCTCCAGAGATGCTGACTGACCCACTGAGTTACTCCAGCACTTTGTGTATTTATTTTAGTTTAAATAGAGTGATAATCTGCTTTCATCATTACTCTTTTTTTGCGTTCTATCAACACCTGGCAAGGTTTTGGTTCTTGCTTTTGCAGTGGAGATTTCTCTCCAAAGTTACTGTCTGTTACTCAGTGACTCTAGCATTTTGTGTTTGGCTTTGTTTCCTTGATTGCCTGAAAAAGGAAGGCCACCCTTGACTCCCACACGGACATTGACTCCTACACATCCTCTGTTCTGGACTTTATAAACTCCACCATCAATAGTGTCACCTCCCTCAAACAGGTGACCATATTCCCGAATCAGAAGCCATGGATGAACAGCGAGGTCAGGCTACTGCTGAAAGCACGGGACACCGCTTTCAGGTCAGGCGATGCTCGAGCCTACAGTTCAGCCAGGGCTAACCTGAAGAGGGGCATCAAGAAGGCCAAGCACTGCCATAAGCTCAGGATTGAGGAGCACTTCAACAACAACTCCGACCCCCGACGCATGTGGCAAGGCATCCAGGCCATCATGGACTACAGACCCGCCAACACCACCCCCACATCCAGCGACGCCTCCTTCCTTGAGGAGCTCAATCACTTCTATGGCCGCTTCGACAGGGACAATCTAGAGACAGCCATCAAGGCTGTGCTACCTGCCGATCACCAACCCCTCACACTCACCCCCTACGAGGTATACTTGGCACTGAGTAGGACTAATGCACGTAAAGCTGCTGGCCCTGAAGGCATCCCCGGGCGCGTGCTCAGGGTCTGTGCAGCGCAGCTGGCAGACGTCTGGACTGATATCTTCAACCTGTCACTTGCCCAGGCAGTTGTCCCCACGTGCCTTAAAACCACCTCCATCGTGCCAGTGCCAAAACACTCCACTGCGGCAAGCCTCAACGACTTCCGCCCAGTTGCACTTACCCCCATCATCACCAAGTGCTTCGAGAGGCTGGTCCTGGCACACTTCAAAAGCTGCCTACCCCCCACACTGGATCCCTATCAGTTTGCCTACCGCAAGAACAGGAGTACGGAGGATGCCATCTCAACGGCACTTCACTCCGCCCTCTCCCACCTCGACAACAGAGACACTTACGTAAGAATGCTGTTCATCGATTACAGCTCAGCATTCAACACCATTAAACCATCAAAATTGATCACCAAACTCAGTAACCTGTGCATCGCTCCTTCCCTCTGCAACTGGATACTGGACTTTCTAACCAACAGACCCCAGTCTGTTAGGTTAGACAAGCACACCTCTTCAACCCTCACCCTGAACACCGGCGTTCCACAGGGCTGTGTGCTGAGCCCCCTCCTCTACTCCCTCTTCACCTATGACTGCACACCTGTACATGGTACTAACACCATCATCAAGTATGCAGATAATACAACGGTGATTGGCCTCATCAGCAACAACGATGAGTCGGCCTACAGGGAGGAGGTCCAGCGCTTAGCAGCATGGTGCGCTGACAACAACCTGGCCCTTAACTCCAAGAAGACCAAGGAGCTCATTGTACACTTCAGGAAGTCCAGGGGCGGCACGCACACCCCCATCCACATTAACGGTACGGAGGTGGAACGTGTTTCTAGCTTCAGGTTCCTGGGAGTCAACCTCTCCGACGACCTCTCTTGGACCCACAATACCTCAACTCTGATCAAGAAGGCTCACCAGCGTCTCTTCTTCCATCTGTCTCCTCAGATCCTGGTGAACTTCTACCGCTGCAACATCGAGAGCATCCTTACCAACTGCATCACAGTTTGGTATGGCAACTGCTCTGTCTCCGACCGGGGCATTGCAGAGGGTGGTGAAAATTGCCCAACGCATCACCGGTTCCTCGCTCCCCTCCATTGAGTCTGTCCAAAGCAAGCGTTGTCTGCGGAGGGCGCTCAGCATCGCCAAGGACCTCTCTCACCCCAACCATGGACTGTTTACCCTCCTACCATCCGGGAGGCGCTACAGGTCTCTCCGTTGCCGAACCAGCAGGTCCAGGATCAGCTTCTTTCCGGCGGCTGTCACGCTACTCAACAACGTACCTCGGTGACTGCCAATCACCCCACCCCCCCCCCCCCCCCCCGGACACTTATTATAATTTATTCAAATCATTTGCTGTGTCGCTCTTCCAGGGAGATGCTAAATGCATTTCGTTGTCTCTGTACTGTACACTGACAATGACAATTAAAATTGAATCTGAATCTGTAGAGGTACCAAATGTGGTGAACAAATGAGTTACTTTATTCCAACATAAAAGGTTTGTTATACATGCACATTAACATAAAGTTGTTGTTGTTGCTGCCTCGTGGGCTCGAGCTGAGCCCCTGCTGAGGCAGAAGTACACTCACCCCTAGAGAGAAGAAAGCTGGTCAGCTCAAAGTGAGAGAGAGAGAGAGAGAGAGAGAGGGTTGTCCCGGGGTTCATTATATATGCCAGGACACACCCCTATAGCCCGTGACAACTCCTCCCTGCCATTGCCCTGTCACATGACCCTACCCCCGACTGCTGAGGGTTCATGTAGCTAGTGGCCCCACCACCGGGTGCCACCACAAGGGTATAATGATAGTATTATAAAAGGAGGAAGGAGCATATATTTATACCACCCACAACAAATGAATCGGAGGCAGAAAGCTGGGATCGCTCATGAGAAAACTCTGATCTTCAACATGCACAGGCACTGTGAGGGCAGGTTCAGTGATGGTGGTCGCCATCTCATTCATAAAGGTAAAGTTACAAGGTCTGTTCCAAACTGGAAATGGCTTTGATTACTCTCAGGCTCATCCTGCAAGGGACTCGAAAACCATGCAATGTGTTTGGATGATGTGCCTGGAATGCTGCAGCGCCAGATGTGTGTGTAGATTGAGTCGCAGGTGTGACATTTCACAGCCATAATGAGTATATCAAGGTGCAGTACAGGGTATACATTTTTAATATAAAATAGAGGTTGCCAGGATGTGAATAGTCAGGCATGATGCATTCAGAAAGGAGTTTGCCTTGATGCCTCACACCTTGCAGTCACAGTTAATATTAAACATAGTCTTCAGGTCATTTGACAACATTGCATTCAAGCCCTTTTGGCTTGACCCTTGGCACCCATGGGCTCATAAGTCACCTCCCATTGCTCATCGATGTGCTTTTTTTTGAATGACTTCTTTGCTTCACTAGTTCATTGCCTTTTTAACAAAGTTCAATGTGTAGGAAGAAACTGCAGATGCTGGTTTAAATCGAAGATAGACACAAAAAACTGGAGTAACTCAGCGGGTCAGACTGTTTTGGGTCAAGACCCTTCTTCAGATTCAGTCCGAAGAAAGGTCTCGATCCGAAGCGTCATTCCTTTTCGCCAGAGTTGCCGTCTGACCCGCTCAGTTACTCCAATACTGTTTCATCGGCCTATTGCCCTATGCTTACAATTCTGCACCTTTGGAGATCAAGCTCCAAGGAAAGGCCCTCTTGGAAAGTTCACTGAGACATGCGGCAGAATGTGCGTCACACCAAATATCTGCAAAGCAAAGGGCCGTACGAAACTTAAGAAAATTGCAACCACACCCTGTGTGCCTGTGCAGCCTTCAGCCTTCCAAGGAAAAGAAGATTTGAAGAACAAGATCTCAAGACTGGCACCAAACTCACGGTTGCCAAGCAACAGCGACCCAACTTCCTATGCACTTCAGAGGTATGGATTGTGTACTATAGGCACACCAAAGCTTCGATAGATCCAAGCAACACTGTTGGACAGAAGGAGAATAAGCAACTCATCTCTACATCTCCCTTTATTCACCCTCAACTCTGGGGATGGGCTCAGAAGATACAACCTTTTAGTTTAAATGTAGTGATGGTTTGCTTTCATCATCGCTCTTCTTTCGTGTTCTATTATCACTTGACCAGGTTTCAATTCTTGATTGCCGGGAAAAAGAAAAGGTACGTTGATAGTATTAAAAAGTGCAACAAAGGGGAGAAAGGGGGCAGTGCATATTTACACCAGTTTAGAGATACAGCATGGAAATAAGCCTTTGGCCCACCGCGTCTGTCCCGACCAACAATAACCCCCATACACTAGTTCTATCCTGCACTCTGGGGATAATTTACAGAAGTCAATTACCCTACAAGCTGCATGTTTTTGGAATGTGGGAGGAAACCAGAGCACCCAAAGAAAACATTGCGCTCAAATGGAGAAGTGCAAAATCCATGCAGGCAGCGCCCACAGTTGGGATCAAACCTGGGTCTCTGGCGCTGTAAGCAGCAACTCTACCTCTGCGCCACTGTGCAATGAATCAAAGCTAGAATGGTGAGAGCCGGGATTGCTTCTGAGGAGACTGCTATTATTTGTGGGCACAGGCACTGTAAGGGCAGGTTCAGTGATGGAGGACTCTTGGCATTGATGGGCTTGGAAGTCTCCTCTTAGTGTGGTTCAGAAAGAATCTTATCCTCCTCATGTACACTTCCCCCATGTCACAAATCCTCCTACAATGCCTCAAGTGCAGTACAGATAGCAGTGATGCTCGCTCTCTCCCACATTTTGTCTTATTGTCCAGTGACCAGAAAGGGGGCAGAGAAGATTTAAGAGGATGTTACCAGGACTCAAGGGGCTGAGCTATAGGGATAGGTTGAGTAGGCTAGGAGTTTGTTCCTTGGCATGCAGGAGAATGGGAGGCAATCTTATTGTGTACAAGTCTTTTGGCCACAGTAAGGGAATTGAACACAAGAGGACATAAATGTGTCCTCCACATTCCCCACTTTGATGGAATGCAAAAAAAATGTTCAATCTCTTCCCTTCATTGTTCGCCCACAGTCGATGGCCTCGAGCCCTCCGTTGGCAGAATGATCTTGACTCCCTTAACCGGTGGATGGGCCCTCCGCATCGGGGCGATCAATCTCCTGCAACGGAGGGACGTTGCCTCCCTGCGCCAGCAATCGACCCCAGGTGGGGGCTGGTCGAAACCTTCTGCATCGTTGGAGCATCCGGCTCGGCCTCTGCCGAGACTGCAACTTCCTGATGTTAAAGTCTGCGGTTGGAGTATCGATCCCAGGCAAGGAATCAGCCCCGATTGTAAGTCCACACCCCGCAGTGGTGCTCAGTCAGAACCGAGCAAAGCCTCCAGCTCACGATGTTCGGCCGTAGATCCACTGGAGATACGATCCGGAAAAATATTGCATCTCCAGCAAGGTGAGAGACTGAAAAAAACATTTCTCAAACCCCCTCGCCCACCCCCCACATAAAACAAACCAGAAAACATTTACACAAACATTTAAAACACAAGTAAATAACAAAAAAGAGACGGTGACAGACAGTCTGTTGGCGATGCTGCCATCATGACGCTGCCCAGTGGTATATTAGATAATACAATGACTTTTTGACTCCGCTGCTGATTTCTTCAACCTAAAATCAGAATCAGAATCACACTTTATTTGCAACATACGAGGAATTTCATTGGCCAGGTCAGTCATACAATTAAAAATAGCAGATCACTCAAAAACACTCATTTGAACATGAACATCCACCACAGTGGCTCCTACACATTCCTCACTGTGATGGAAGGCGAAATAAAGTTCAAGTCTCTTCCTGTTGTTCTTCCACGGCCGGGGGCCTCGAGCCATTTGTTGACGGGATGATCTTGGCTCCCGTCAAGATTTGGACTAACAGTTCAACTCTGTGCTATTGATCACAAAAACCTGAAGAGAGCATGGAGCCAGCACAAATGTGGTGCCTTTGACCTCTGGCCTCAGTAGGGGACCCTCATTACATACATGTAAATAAATACTACTTAAAACACGCCCACAATTCAAAATCCAAAAAGCACGTCTTTCAAAGGGTAAGGCTCACTGAGGTTGGAATAAACTCTGGCTAACATTCTGAAACTTAGCCTGATCAGGAGTCATGGAGTCATGCAGCGTGGAAACAGGCCCTTCGGCCCAACTAGCCCATGCCGGCAAAAACGCCCCATCTATACTAGTCCCACCTGCCCGCACCTATCTATCTATACTATTACTAAAACTCTCATCTTGACCAATTCTGGTCTGCGTTGTATTTAAATTTACGCAAAAACGCTACCCTATATCATTAGGATTACTTGCCACCTTACTCACCGTTCTCTTCTGTTCCAAGCGCACCAAGTTTTGTTCCGATCGGTGGAAGATTACAAAAGTTAGGAAGGTTTAAAAAATCGTGAGATCAGCTGATTGGTCTTCTCGCCTGTTGGTCACCCCTTCCGGCACCAGCAGTTAATCTTTGTTGTTAATCACCAGGTGGGGCGAGGAGAATAAATCCCTGGAGACAGGGCTGAGTCTACAAGCCATGCAGAGAAGAACGACCAGTGAAGCGACCAGCGCCCACTGTGAGTCCCCATCGCACCCCCAACCACTTCCACTCTTGTTGGCTCCTGCCCCCCTCCCCGTAATACCACACTCTCCCCAAGCCTCTTATCCCCAAGCTCTCTCCTCCCCCCCCCCTGCCCTCACACCCCTCCCCCACACTCCAACCCCTTCCCCCCACACTCCAACCCCTCCCCCCACACTCCAACCCCTCCCCCCACACTCCCACCCCTCCCCCCACACTCCCACCCCTCCCCCCACACTCCCACCCCTCCCTTCCACACACCCATCATAACCCTCCCCCTGCCCACACACACACCCCAAGCTCCCCCACCCCCACCCCCCCGCGTCTTTATTGCAGCTGCGGGAGGCTCTGGATGAGCCTGCCCAACCCAACCCAGCCAGCACCGAGGTGGAGATGGTGCCAATGTCGCAAAATGGAAAGCAGAGATTCCCGGCGGAGGAGAACAACCAGCGAAATGTCCAGCACTGTGACCAGAGCCCGCTGTGTGTTCCCATCGCAACCCCAGCCCCTTCCGCTCTAGTCCCCCTCGCTGGCTCCTGCCCCCACCCCTGTGATACTGCATCTCGCCCATGGCTCTTCCCTCATCTTTTCTCTGAGCTCTCTTCCCCATACCCCCACACCCCTACAATGTGCCCCCACCACATGGCCACCCCCCCCCCCCACAATGCCACACACACCCCTACCCCCACAATGCCACACACACCCCTACAAACCACCCCCCCACCCATACATACCATCTGCCCACACACAGTCCCCCACAAACGCCCTCCACCCACACATACCACCTGCCCACACATACCACCTGCCCACACACAGTCCTCCACAAACCATGCCCTCCCACATCTTTCTTCCCCCCCACACCCCACCACACACCCCCTCCCCCACATCCCTCCTCACCCCCCCCTCGCAAACCATTCCCTCTCCCACCCACACCCCCCCCCCCCCACCCCACCACACAGTTCCCAACTTTTCCTAGTAATCCTCTAAAAATATCCTATCCATTTTCCAGTGCAAATGTCTCTTAAACATAACAATAGCACCCGCCTCCTCTGGTGTAAAAAAAAACCCCTCAGATTCCTATTATGTAGCTGTGCTCTCTGGTCTGAGATTCTTCCACTATTGGAAACATCCTCTCCACATTCACTCTATCTAGGCCTTTCATTAATTGGTATGTTTTGCTGAGATCTCCCCTCATTCTTCTAAACTCCAGTAAGTACAGGCCAAGTGCTTTTGAACACTTATCATACATTAACTTAATCATCCATGGGCTAATTCTCATAAGCCTCCTCTGGATTTAGACTTTCCTCAGATATAGGGCTCAAAACATGCAAGATTTACACATGCCCTCCAGCCTACCAAGTCCATGTTGATGTTCCACGAGCCATTAACAATCCTATATTAAAGCTTTTTTTTTTTCATTCTTCTCACGTTCTCTTCACTGCCTCCAGATTCTCCCACTCATTCAAGACCATAGAGGCCAGGCACCAACACCACAAAAAGATCAACGGCATCAGTAACACACTCCCCAATCCATCAGCCAGAGAGCAACATCAAAGCCGTACCATCATCTCTGGCATATGGACAGACACTAATGGTAACAGAGGCAGCTGTTAATTTATTTGCGGCATTCTGCTGCCCATTAAATATTACCAAATGAAAAGCCGGTAATATGGCACAGTATCTTTTTGTTATTCCTCATGAACAAAGCTTTTCACAATGCTCTATTTTGATGAGTCTCCCGAGTCATTGTTTCATATTCAGTTCCAGAGCCATGCTCTCAAAGGTGAACCAACCACTCCAAGTGGCAAACATCCCGATTGTGCTGCTAACATTTCCCTGTGGCTGCTCGTTGTTACCTGCTGGTCATCAACACAACTGACATTTCCTAAATCACTAACAAAGTACTGGGCTGGCATCATCATTTCTCAAGACACATTTACTGTTGCAGTTTGCAGATGATATATTTTCATATTAAGAACATCTTTTTCCATCACTCCAAGTCTCCTCAAGCTTAAATGTCCCTGCAGTGGTATAAACAGGAGGGGGTGGTCATAGAATAACAATAGTAATGCATTGCTTTCCGATCCATTTGTGCTTGTGAGGTAACTATTTCCTGACCCACTGGCAAACCGATCAAGCCGTTGCGATCTTAATTGCCGGTCCTTTCTCAGGAACAAAGATGTGACCTGCTAAAATTATTTATTTTGAAACCTAATTATGTATATATTACCATTTACAAAATAGACCTCAGCGTGCACTTTTCCAGGATGTCTTGCCCTTACGCATCTACAGTGCATTCAGAAAGTATTCAGAAACCAAGCCACAAAGGCGACAGAATTGTCTGTAGACCTCCGAGACAGGATTGTGTCGAGACACAGATCTGGGGAAAGGTAGAAAACGATTGCAGATCCTGAAGAGCACAGTAGCTTACATATTTATTTCATTTCGGAGTCACGTGAGTCACTGCATGCGAGCGACAGGCAGTGAGGAGCGTTGCTCCTCTACTGCATGGACCTGCAGCTAAGGAAAAACTAACCTGCAGTCCTTTTTTCATTTTAGAGACTCAGAGTTCAGAGTACTCCAGGCCGCTTCGGCACTGACTGCGGACCGCAGGATGCGGGCAGTCAGTGGCAGCACTAACAGACTGGAGTCGGGAAGAGCCCATTGACTCGGGTGGGTCCGGGTTCACACTCGCCGGGGGCGGCAGAGATAGCCCGACTACACCGCAGCCCGCAAGGATACCGTGGGCTGTTGGCATCAACCAGGCAGTGGGGCTTGCAGGCTTGCTGTGCGCAGTGAGCGACGGCAGAGCAGCAGCCCGACTCTACACCGCAGCGGGCAGGACACTATGGGCTGTCTAAATTAGCCAGGTAGTGGGGCTTGCTGGGCAACCCCAACTCTACACCGCAGCCCGCAAGGACTCTGTGGGCTGACGGTTTTACTTACGCCGGGCAGGTTAGGCAGCTCGTTGACCCGGTAGGGTTCGGGCTCGCACTCGTCATTCGCAGGCAGCGACGTCAGGACGGATCCAGCCCGAATCTACACCGCAGCCCGCAGGGTCACCAATTTGGCTCTGGTGGATTGAAAGAAATATTTGGATATCAGCTATGTACCTTCTGGTTACGCTCAATACAGTGGCGGACACCAGGTCACAAGTATTTAATAATGACACGAAGTGGATGTTGAACCTCCAAATATTTGCTAAAATTATAGCCTAATCTGGAACACCAGATATCGACCTTCTAGCATCCAGGTTGAACCATTAGATACCAATATGTGTCTCTTGAGAACCAGATCCTGGGGCAGTGGCGATGGATGAGTTCTCGCTACATTGGGGGAAATGGATTTCTATGCTTTCCCCATTCTGCTTCATCAGTCAGGTGTTGCAGAAAACGCAACCAGGTTCTGCAACATAAAGGACCATCAAACAGCATCGTGCAGAGAGAGTCCACTAGGAAGCAGTACCTCACCTACATAGGAGGTTTCTGTCATCGGACCAAGACCACCTACATATCTGCTACGATCTCCAATGTGCTGGCATCCTCACGGGTCTTCTTTATGATGAGTCCCTCAGTTACAGTGCCGTATACAGTGCCAGGAGTGCACTGTCATTCTATCTCGACATTGGAGTGGGATCTCACCAGCTGGTATCCAAACTATAAGTGATATGTTCTATCCATCCCTCCCCGACCACGATATTATATAAGAGATATAAGGGTGATGTTGACCATACTCAGGAGCTGGTCGCCTATGACGGATTTACCACTGGACTTACTCACCTTTAAATTGGTAATGGTAATGGCACTGAACACAGCACAATGAGTCCAGACTCTACAGGAATTAAACCTGGATAGAATGATCGACCCATAATAAAGTAACTTCTTTAAAAAAGAGATGCTTAAACTACACAGACCTGCGACTACGGGTCTGAAAATGGCCATCAGGAATATGGAGGTGGATCTGTTATCAGCCATGGAAACCCATGTCACAGGGTGACGGTGCAGGCTATCTCCAGATGGCTCAAGGTGGTATTCGGTGCAGCAGGTAAGACACTAAACATTTTTAAATGTCATTCTACCAGGGCTGCATCCACATCAGCGGCAAGGAACACGGAGGTGTTCATGGATCATGTCCTCGCAATAGCGGGCTGGGCCAGTGAAACTACATTTCAGCAATTTAATAACTAACCTGTGGCCGCTCCCGCAACGTTTGCGGAGTCAGTTTTAAGTGCTGTTCCCTAAACGTTTGTCCCTGAGTTCAGGGGTTTATTGTTGTATTAACAATAATGTTATTATTTTTCAGCTTGTTTTTCACGTTAACATACTTCCTCCATCAGTATTATGGCAGTGGGTTGGCATGGACGTGATCCAGGGCATGTAATCACAGAGCTTTGAAATCTTCACAAAGTCACTCACGTGACTCCGAAATGAAATAGTAAGATTAAATGAGAACTTACCAGTTTGAAGTTTGATCTTTATTTTATGAGGAGTTGCGATGAGGGATTTCGTGCCATCCTCTACTATAAGGTCAGCTGGTAAAGAGAGTCACTTCAATCTTACTATATTAGTTCATTTCTGAGTAGTTCTGTGATTCCACACCACTGCTTTGAAGAATGTCGCGCATGCGTGCCTGGCGGGGTCTTCACAAAATCCCTCATCGCAACTCCTCATAAAATAAAGATCAAACTTCAAACTGGTAAGTTCTCATTTAATCTTACTATTAAATGTAAGAACTTTGGAACCATGTAGCTGGCCGCCCGGCCAAACTGAACAATCAGGGGAGAATGGCCTTGGTCACGGAGGTGACCAAGAGCGCGGTGGTCATTCTGAAAGAGCTCCAGAGTTCCTTTGTGGAGATGGGAGAATCTTCCAGAATAACAACTATATCTAGCGATGTTACAATACCTACCTTCAGCGGTGCTGCAGTTTTGCCACTGGCTGTGTGCGTAACTTTGGCGCCTTTGGGGGGGGGGGGGGGGGATTAAAATTCAGATTTGTACCACTTATCACGGAGAGGTATTTCCTCGGGCTGCGAGTCAATGAAGAAAAATCGGTTGGACTTCGTTCCCGTTTTTTTTAAGTCGCTGTACAATTTAATAGTTTGATTAAAATAAAAAGCGACTTCTAACGCCCTCATTGCCTACAACATAACAGATCACAAGAACGGTACAAAACAAAGGGTAAGTTGTTTATCTTACATATAATCTTGCTTCTTGGGGTGGCTTTAATCTAATTTTACATTGCAAAAATGTGATTTGGGCACCATACAAACCGGCAGTGTCTTTTCTGCCGATATGGGCTTTAAATTCAATGCAAATGTAGCATTCCAATCCAAAAACACCCACTCGCAAGATGAATTAAATCCTTTTTTTTGGACAATCATGTCAAAACAACATCTAAATCATCTATATTTTGTGTATTTGTATAATCAATATTTTTATACTAAATATACAGCTTTAGCCACTTTTATTGTGCAAAAAATAATAATTTTGATTATATTGAAAGTAGATGTTTCTAGATTAATTATGTGAATTAAACATTAAATTCCTTCCATCTGGCATATGTTTATGACAGTGAGATTAAAAAGCATGTTATATTGTGAATTCTTGTGTGAATGGAATTTGTTTGTTATTTGGATACTTAGGCTATTTAAAAATATTATTCTTTTACTTAAGAAATGGAAGCTACAGGACATTCTTGGTGAGGAAGTTGTGAGCAGAAAGACATGTCAAGCATCGTTTGAAGACCAAAAACTTGTAGTTTATAATGCCAAAATTGAAAAGTTGAGGAAAAACAAGGTGTACAGAGTTGCTTATTGGTTACAATCTGAGGAGTGTAATGATGCTATTGATTATGATATGTCAATGTACCAGGTAGAAACTGATCTTCTCCATAAAGACTTGGTCTATTGCTAGAAATTGTAATTTATTTACCTATCTGTTACGGACATACACCATATAATACAATAATATTAAAGTTCTGATCTTGAGAATATCACATTTTTTAATTTTCAAGGCAGTCTGGGTGTTTATTACTATTTCTGTCACAACAGTCAATTTTGTAATTAGCTACAATTAGGTAACTAACTATTTATAGGCTTTAATTTCAGGTCATCCAAGTAAGATGTTTTATATTTGTTTCAGAATGCGTCAATCTATAATAACTGAAAATTTCATTCCGTTCTCTTAATTTTTAAGGAAGTTATGGGCTTTTGAATGTCCTCGATCACAGCTTTTGTATTAAGTCAATGGAAAAGCAATAGGGAACAAATGCTAATTTCCGAGTATGAAAATGGCCATAACTTTTTTAATACTGAAGATATTAAAGTGAATTAGGTGTCAAATTAAACCTCTTTTTATGCTTTATCTGATGGGATAAATTGCAGACTTGATTTTTTTAAGTCTCAAAATTTTGTAACATTGCTACTATATCTGCAGCGCTCCACCAATCAGGCCTTTATGTTCGAGTGGCCAGACGGAAGCCACTCCTCAGTAAAAGGCACATGATAGCCTGCTTGAAGTTTTGCCAAAAGGCACCTAAACAAGATTCTCTGGTCTGATGAAACCAAGATTGAACTCTTTGGCATGAATGCCAAATATCTTGTCCGGAGGAAACCAAGCACCGCTCATCACCTGGCCAATACCATACCTACGGTGAAGCATGGTAGTGGCAGCATCATGCTGTGGGGATGTTTTGTCCGCAGCAGGAACTGGGAAACTAGTCAAGTAAGTAAGTAGTAAGTAAATTTTATTTATATAGCATGTTTAAATCAACTCGCGTTGAAACCAAAGTGCTTTACATAGAAGAAATAATTTCCGTACATCCATAGAAAAATAAAAATAACCAAAAATGACACAACACATTATAGAATTCAACATGAATATTCCCCCACAACAGAATCAAAAATTTCCACTGTGGGGAATGGCATCAGAAAGTTCAGTGGTCTTCCTCTGTGATCACCCAAGGTCGGGGCCCACTTGTGACCTCCGCCGCCAGTCCGATGTTTTCAGGCCCTCTTGCCGGGAAGATGGAACTCCAGCGTCGGGCAAACACTCCTCAGTGGCTTGGAAATGTCTGGAGCGGCCGCTCCCTCTCCGGAGACCACGGCACCCGATATCCTCAGGCCGCGCCGGCCGGAGTTCCGACTCTGGCAACCTCGGATCCCAGGCTCCGCTGCGTTCCAAATCCAGCGCCGCCCGTGGCTGGACGCCCGCAGCCACAGACCCCTGGACGTTGGAGTCGGCGGTCACAGCACTCCGGAGTTTACCGCACGGCAACCCAGTAAGGCATCGCATGCACCAGTGCCGTGCCACCGCCGAAGCTGTAGTCCTGGCCAATCCCAACAGGAAACGCTGGTCCAGTCTGATGGTAGGTTGCGAGGAAGGGGCAAAGAAGCAGCTTGGAGGGAAGCTGCCTCTCCGACCAGGGAGGGACTAGGAAATAAAGTTTCCCCCTTCCCCTCTGCCCACACACCACATAAAAGAAGACCTCCAACAAACATTTTGTTTTAACAGGACTATAAATAAAAATGGGTGAACTGACTTGATGGACCGTCAAGATCAAGGGAAAGATGAACGGAGGAAAGTACAGAGAGATCCTTGATGAAAACCTGCTCCAGAGCTTTCTGGACCTCAGACTGGGGTGGAGGTTCACCTTCCAACAGGACAACGACCCTAAGCACACAGCCAAGGCAATGCAGGAGTGGCTTTGTGACAAGTCTGTGAATGTCCTTGAGTGGCCCAGCCAAAGCCTGGACTTGAACCCGATCGAACATCTCTGGAGGGAACTAAAATAGCTGTGCATCAACGCTCCCGATCCAACCTGACAGAGCTTGAGAGGATCTGCAGAGAAGAATGGGAGAAATTACCCAAATACAGGAATGCCAAGCTTGTAGCGTCATAGCCAAGAAAACCTGAGGCTGTAATTGCTGCCAAAGGTGCCTCAACAAAGTACTGAGTAAAGGATCTGAATACTTATGTAAATGTCATATTTCAGTTATTTATTTTTCATTACTTTGCAAAAATTTCTAAACACCTGTTTTCGCTCTTTTATTATGTGTGTGTAGATTGATGATTTAAAAAAAATAGAATTTAATCCATTTTAGAATAAAGCTGAAACGTAACAAAATGTGGAAAAACTGAAGGGGTCTGAATATTTTCTGAGTGCTAAAAAATGACTGAAAAAAGACCAGCATGTCCTGATGGTCAGATGCTGGCACGACACGGCTGTCTCGTGTGTTGGTGTAATTACCTGCTGAAGACAAAGGTCCACTTGGATTGCATTAGATTCAGCACCATAGCTTCATGTCAAGTAGACTGGCATACAAATACTGGCACTATTTGTTGTCAATGCCTGTGCGTGCATGTGTGTTGTAAATGCATGTGCTTTTTTAAAGCACCATCTTTACAAGCCATTTTTTAAATTGTAAAGAAAACTAGTGGTCTTTAGACTTTACTTTAGACTTTAAAGATACAGCATGGAAACGGGCTCTTCGGCCACCGAGTCCATGCCGACCAGCAATCACCCCATACCCTAGCACTATCCTATACACTAGGGTAATTTACAACTTTACTAAAGCCAATTCAACTACAAACCTGTACATCTGAAGGATGGAAGGAAACCGGAGCACACGAAGAAAACCCACGCGGTCACAGGGAGAAAGTGCAAACTCCGTAAAGACAGTCAGGATTGAACCCAGGTCTCTGGCGCTGTATGGCAGCAACTCTACCACTGTGCCACTGTGATACTCCATTGTGCTAATCTAGAAATCCAAAATAAAAACAAAAAATGTTGGAAATATAATCTGAAGGTGAATGAAGGATTGTTCTTTTGATAGAGATCTTTAATAGAACTGAATGTTTTTTGACAATGACTGCCCCTGCCATCTTTGCACTTCTCATTCACATACTGATTGCAATGTGTATTGGGCCTTTTCAGAATCAGAATGCCTTTTATTGTCACTATACACATGTACAATGAGATTAAAAGCTGCTCCTACTCAGTGCAAAACAAAAGGGGGGGGGAGGGGGGGGGGTTAGGGGGTGGGGGGGGAGAGATAAGGTGCACAGTTCTGCAGCGCTATATACATATCTATAAAAAGACAATGGATAAATAGAATGAATAAATAGGATTCCTATATCCAGTATGGGTTATTGCACATATTGGAAATTACAATTACAGTACAAATTACAGTAGGTGGATAGATGAAAGTCCGGGGGTTAGGCTGTGAAGTCAGTGCATGTGTGAGTTCAGGGAGATAATGGATTTTGGAAAGAAATTGTCCTTGTGCTGATGCACCTATAGAGCCTCCCTGAGGGCAGCAGGTCGAACAGGCCAAATGCAGGATGGGAGCTGTCCTTGATGATGTTCTTCGCCCTGCTGAGGCAGCGGGAGATGTAAATGTCCATCAGAGAGGGGAGAGGGCAGCCGATGATCTTCTGTGCTGCCCTAACTACCCTCTGAAGCCTCTCCCTGTCTGCCATGGTACAGCTGCCGTACCATGCTGTAATGCAGTATGTCACCAGGCTCTCAATGGACGAGCGGTAGAAGGTCAGCAGCAGGTTGGAGTCCAGGTTGTGCTTCCTGAGGACCCTCAGGAAGTGCAGCCGCTACTGAGCCTTCTTGATGACCGCTGTGATGTTGTCTGTCCAGGAGATGTCAGCGGAGATGAGGACGCCGAGAAACTGGAAGGTGTGGACCCTCTCCACACACTCGCCGTTGATGTATAAGCGGGCTGAGTCGGTGCTGTGCCTCCTGAAGTCGACAATGAGCTCTTTGGTTTTCTTGGTGTTCAGAGCCAGGTTGTTTTATGACCACAAGGCTGTCAACTTCAGGACTTCCTCTCTGTAGGCTGCCTCGTCTCCCCTTGAGATCAGTCCGACTACTGTAGTGTCGTCAGCAAACTTGACGATTCGGTTGTTGTTGTGGGCCAGACTACAGTCATGGGTGTAAAGACAGTATAGGAGGGGGCTTAGCACACAGCCCTGTGGGGAGCCGGTACTCAACATGCGAGTGGAGGAGAGGTGGGGGCCGAGTCTCACAGTCAGGGGCCGGTTGGTGAGGAAGTCCTTTATCGAGGCACATGTGAGAGTGGGGAGGCTGAGAGTGACCAGTTTGTCGATGAGAATGTCCGGAGTGATAGTATTGTAAGCTGAGCTGTAATCCACAAAGAGCATCCGGACGTAGCTCTGCCCCTGCTCCAGGTGGCTCAGCACAGAGTGGAGAGCTACGGTGATGGCATCTCCTGTGGATCTGTTTGGGTGATATGCGAACTGGTGGGGGTCGAAGTCTGGAGGGAGATAGTCCTAGATGTGCTGGAGGAACAATCTCTCGAAGCACTTTGTGATTACCGGAGTGAGGGCCACGGGACGGTAATCGTTTAGGCTGGTGATGGGAGACTTCTTCGCCACTGGGACGATTGTGGCTGATTTTAGGCAGGACGGGATAACTGCCTGGTCCAGGGAGAGATTGAAGATGACGGTGAGCTGGTGGGCACACGTTTTGAGCACCTTACCAGGTACTCCACCTGGGCCGGCAGCCTTCTTGGGGTTCACTGCCAGGAGCACCCGTCTGACATTGTGCTCCCTTACAGTGAGTGGAGTGGTGCAGGAGCCAGGTAAGGGGGGGAGCAGGGCTTTGTAGCAGATGAGTGCTGCTGTTGTGATGTTTCAAAGCGAGAAAAGAAGCAATTTAGCTTCTCTGCCAGCGGCGCACTCAGGTTTTCTGTCGTTGTGGCACAGCCTCTGTAGTTTGTGATGCCTTGTATGCCCCGCCATACCTCCCGTGTGTTATTGCTGGACAGGTGGGCCTCTATGCTCCTCTTATGGTCCACCTTGGCTTTTTTTAATTCCCCTTTCCAGAACAGCTCGAGCAGCCCTGTACAGAGCTCTGTCTCCTGACCTGAAGACATCATCGCGGGCTCTGAGGAGTGTGCGGACCTGGCTGGACATTCAGGGTTTCTGGTTTGGGAAAACCCGAATGTTTTTGTCCACAGTCACGTTTCCAATGCAGAACTTGAAATAGTCCAGTACCGTTCCTGTGAATGTTTCCAGATCCTGATGTTCGAATATGTCCCAGTTTGTCTGTGTGAAGCAGTCCTGTAGTTTGGAGAGTGCATTTTCAGGCCAGATTGTAACAGTCTTTATGGTGGGCCTGGCACTGCGTCTGAGGGGGGTGTAGGCTGGGGAGAGCAGGATTTTTATTTTTATTTCAGACAGAATAACATAAGTCTATATCAGGGTGATCAGCTGAATCCTCAATTAATTTCACTCCCCTATCTTTCCTCAGCTTCAGATAGTTGCCAAATAATGAAATGCTCCATTCTTTCGGAATGACTTCTACCCTGATCAATTCTTGCAAAGATGTCAGTGGATCACAACCCGACTTCTGAAATGGCAATCAAAGGACAGCAGCAGAGAAATTGGTAGACTAGAAATTTAACTTGAAGGAGAAAACATTGAACTGAGATTGGATTGTGAGACCCCATGTTTTTGATCACTACGCAATTCAGTTTTAATGAAAGATAAAATGTAAAGGAAAATTGGGGACTTATTATGAATGGCACGAAGCGCACTTCATGCATCTCTCATGCTGTATTCAATGTTTTATTGAGCCGTTTTGTTTACAATAGAATATTAAACAAATATTTAAAAACAAATATATATAAATATATATATTTATAAGTTTTATGTTATTGTAAAATATATATATCATATAACTTATAAATATATATATATTTATGTGTGTATATGTATGTGTGTAGATATAGATATAGATATAGATATAGATATACACATATACACATATACACATATATCTCATAACTTATAAAACTCTGATCTTGGATATGTGTGTGTCTTTTCACATGTGATTCACATCTGCTTGAAAACCTGAAGCAAAATGTTTACATATTCCGGTAGAGATTTACCTCTTGATTTCATCTGAAAATTTGATTAATTATTTACTAAAATTGTTCACCAATCTGACATCTTTTAAAAATCTAACTGCTGAAGCGAGCTGATGACATCATAAAGCCTTTGCTCCTTGCGGCAAGCTGCGCAGAATTTTCAACGCACTGCCTGCTGGGCACTGATTTCCAGGAGTGATGACACGTACCTCCCCTCCCCCCGGTTCTTCAAAGGATGCAGAAAGAACGAGCAAGTGGCCTCTGTTCTGCAGATCCCGATGGCTTCCGAGAGCTTCAGAGGTCACGGGCACTCATGAGCACACACGAGCTTCCTGGCTTGCTGTTCAAGAACTTTCTCCTCACGGCCTGCTGCGCGATGATTCATGCGGAGAGCGTGAAGTCACTCTTGCCCCCCCTCCTCTGCCCCCCCCACCCTCTTCTGAACCCCCCCCCACCCTCTTCTGAACCCCCCCCCACCC